>BRDA01068835.1:14880-51824 GCA_036984385.1 Crenuchus spilurus
ATATATATATATATATATATATATATATATATATATATATATATATATATATATATATATATATATATATATATATATACTTTGTATAATTTTATGTTTTATTTTTTTTAATGTTTTATTTACTTTCATATTTTCATGTAACTTATGTATCCATTTTTATTGTTTTTACAGTTCCTATTATTTATGTAATTTGTTTTTATCATATTTTCTTGTCCATCACATGTAAAACACTTTGAACTTCAATCTGAATTGTATGAAAAGTGCTATATAAATAAAGTTTTGATTGATTGATTGATTGATTGATTACCAGATGTACTGCATTTGATCAGCCAAGATACATTTGGAGTCCAGATATGGTTTCTTTGCTTTAAAATGCTAATGTAAAAAACACTAGAACTCACTAGTCAACTTTATAGTCCATTTTTCCCACCAAAATACATCAACAAAACTTCACTCAACACACTCAAACCACACCAAGATCTTAATTAAGATCTCAGCCAAGACAAAGACCTATGCTGAGCTTTAAAAGACAACAAAAGCTTATGAGCTGAAGGTTGGGTCCATCATCTTAGACAGCTGACTCATAGTAGGAGGTGTTGACCTATTAGGTATTGACCTAGAATCAATTTAAATGATGATGATCATCACAAATATGGAGGAATTTCATTCAAGATCCGCACAAAACCTGCTGGTGTCTGAATTGGCAGCCTGTAGTTCACAGTAAATCATACATACTGTGTCCTAAATGACTTTAACTAGTCTGCAAGACCTTCTTTAAGATCTTGAAATGGCCTAAGCAAGTTGAGAGTAGCTTTGTCAATATATTTATATGGAAACTATTCAGGCTATTTAGGTGATAATTGAGTTTTTGTTTTTTAGCTACATTAGTCTCATAGCACCTGGCCTAAACTAAAAAAGTCTAATTTTGGACTCTAAACATGTCTTGGTTGGACAACTACATCTGGGTACTATGTTAAATCACTGCAAAAAAAAAAAACTAAAACTCTTTGTAAATAAACTAGAGTGCACCACTCCTACCGCAAGTCAGGTTGGATTAGCAACAAATGGCTGTCAACCATGTTTCTACACACGAACACAAACACAAATCTCAATCACTAGGCCTTCTGAAGCAGCGGTGCTTTAAAGCAGCCATCTGACAGCCTCTCTATTGTGGCTTAACGCTTTTTTGATGGGGTGTGTGATGGTGCTTAATAACAGAGCTGATAAGATAAGCTCTGTGAAGGCTTCTAAATTGAGTGGGGCCTTTCCTCAAATCAACTCCACGCAGCTACACATGTCAACACACACCTTTGTGAGGAAACAGTCCAAGCTAACACACCTGAATACACACATACACACAGGGCTGATGTAAGACGGCTTCTAGGTTGAGCTTTGGACCTTGAGTGAGTGCTGTAGCAGTAGGTGGGAAGGTCTAAGAGTGCTATATTACAATTTCTCTTTGAAGAGCCACCTTAAGAAACACTGTGACTCATAAGAAGTGCTCTATTTATGAACACAGATGAACGTTCAATCATACAGTGTGGTGAAAAGGCTTTGTGAGTGTGTGTGTGTATACGGTCACAGAGGCCATAAGGTCAGGTCTGAAAGGCTAGCAGTCAGCACAGGATGGAACTTCACCAGCTCATAAAGACAACAGGTGTGGAAAGATGAGGGCAATGCTGGCCGTGCCCTTTTCTAATAGAAGACTCTTACCGTAATCATCATCATTCTTCTTCTCGAAAAGATAAACAAGACAATTCTTCAAAGGTTTGAAATCTCCAGTGAACAACAATATTTGGAAATTGTGCAAATGTGATGCAAATACTCTGAATGTTACATGTTTCATTCTGCAGTGGATATAAAAGTCTACACAGCACTTGTAGTTTTTGTGATAAAAAAAAAAAATCAGACCTAGATGAATAATTTCAGAATTTTATCTACTTTTAATGTCATCTATAATCTGTACAACTCCACTGAAAAATAAATAGAAGTCTGTTAGGGTGGTAAAATTAAAATAAATAACTAAAATAACGTGGTTGCATAAATATGGACACCCTTAAACTATTACTTTGTTGAAGTACAATTAGAATTTATGACAGTATTCAAACTTTTTGGATAGGAGTCTATCAGCATGGCCCTCTCAACCTCACACTCTTCTTTACCAAATGACTCCAAATCTGTCTGATTGGAGGGCATCTCCTGTGTGCAACCCTCTTCAGGTCAACCCACATATTTTCAACTGGATTCTGGCTGGGCCATTCCAAATCTTTGATCTTGGCCATTCTTTTATCAGTGTAGAGGTATGCGTTAGGTCATTGTCAAGCTGATAGGTGAAAATCCTCTTCATTTTTAGTTTCTTAGCCAAAATTGACTGATATTTAGAACTGTTCATAATTCTCTCCACCTTGACTAAAGACTATGAGCTTTTAATAACATTTATTTCACTCAATGATGCAAAATGGAGAAACAGATTTTTAATTAACGTAAGAGACAATGATAGAAAGACAAAGAAAATGATAGAAAATGTCAGTTTAGCATAATTTCAAGCTGAAAAAAATTAAAACACTATAAAATGAGCCTGCTGTAAAATAGAGCTAGCCTAGTAAAATAGCATGAATGTTTCAGCATCTCAGCAGAAAACAGACTACACAAGGTGGACTAGATACATTAACATTAATAACATTAAATGTTATTAAATAATGTACACTAATTATTGCTAAATGCAATGGCTAGTTAAGAACATAAATTAATATGTTCACTTGTTAAGATGTTCCTAATTTAGCTAAGCTTTACACAAGAGAACTTGTGAAATATTGTGACACATAAAATTCAATACATCCACAAAATACCCACCTAATTAATTGATTTTAACAGATAATGTTATTGTATGTGATTTAACCAATAAAAATGTTGATTTTTAGTCAATAGTCAATACAGCACTAAAACCATCATTAGCTACTGCCTTTATTAGAGTGCATTAGCCATCGTTTGACTTCTTCACACAGAACCTGAAATGAATATAATCATGTGAAGTATCTTAACAAGTTCTTTGACTTTGCAGAGCTTTTCAGTAGAGGCTCGTGGCCATGTATGGAGTATTAAGCTCTAAAACAGAGACAATCCTTTTGAAGCAGTTGGGATGGCATTTAGAACAGTCAAATACAAAGAAAGAGAAAGCATTATGAATGAGTTACTATTATTACACTGAAGTGTTAAGAATTTTCTATGTTATGTTACTAAGAGCACTTAAACAATTTCCAAAGTTTATATACCATGATGGTAAAATTAATCACATGATATGGAAGAGAAGCAGGAAGTTGCTAATTGAAAGTATGCAACAGAAATTTGCCCTAATCACAGACTTACAGTACATGCTGCTCAGCCTGACAGTCTGCATCCCACCTCCTCAAGCCCAGCCAATCAAATAACAGCATTGCCAAACAGCTCCACAGCCTGAAAGTCTGCATTCAGGGCAGTTTTCTACATTGTGCTGCAAACACATGCTGATTTTCCTCAAAATAGTGACCAAAAATAACATTTCCAGTATGTTAGATATCCACAAGGTTTCTTTCCATTAGCAGAATATACACATTAGAACAACTTATTATTTAGATGTAATAATGATGATTATGATGATATTATTATTATTATTATTATTATTATTATTATTATTATTATTATTATTATTATTATTATTATTATTATTTTCTGAGATGATGGTGTAATAACTGATATTTAATATTAGCACACATGTATGTGCACTTTATTCACAGTATAATATTTAATTAAATATCATTTATTATATATCACATACATACATAAATGTGACAATACATATGAAACTGAATGGTATTACAGAAGTTGTGCAGATTTTTGTCTACCTCCTTGCATTGTTGTGTCTTTTAATAAATAAACATTTAAATGGATGCAGTCTCTTTAACCAGAGCAAAACACTTATATATACACTCCTAAAAATGTTCATCAGATTTTCCAATTAAATAAAACCAAATTTTGTGCCGAATACTAATAGGACACTAGAGTTTTATTCATTGGTTTGCTAATCCTTCTAAGTTTGATTACCGGTACTTGATATACAGTAATCTATCAATCTTTACTCTATAAACTATTACAGATCATTCCTTTTTATGTTAATCTGGCTGTTTTAAAACTAAAATTTTATTAAACGTCATTTAATAACACAGAATGTAACATAACAATCCAGTTCTATGAACTTTATATTAATAGTTCGATTTTGAGAGACACATAACTTCCTTTTTATAATTAAACATACAAATCTTTTTCTACAGTGAGCAATTAATGTACAAATTATTAATTAGAGAAATGATGTCAACTTGCTGAATTGTGATGTACACATCCCACTCTGACCAATTCAGCCATCAGCTCTCCCACTGAATAAGACAATAGGTGGAATGTGGACGGCTGCAGGCTGAGTTTGGGCTCTATCTGATTGAAGCTGAATGGGGGAGAACAGATATGAAGACAGCAGCAGCCTTATCAATGAAGGATCACATTTCCATATTCAAGCCTGCAGAGAGATAAAGCCAAGGCTGATGAGAGGACCCTGATGGCCAGATAGTGGCTGAACGAAAAGCCAAAAGTGTGTGTGGGGGGGGCTGAGTGGAAGAAAGAGTGAGAGATGGCTAGCAAGGAGAAAAAGGATGGATAGTAGCTTTCAGCGCCCACATTAAAAGCCCAGCTGACTGCCAATGATTAATGTGGATAAGTGTCCAAGGGTCAGAGACTAGTCTGCACCACTGCCCGCTCTTAAGAGAGGTTACGCGCTGGACCATTCGTCACACACTTGCAGAAAAAAAGATAATGTTCTTCAAAATCTTTTGTATTTTATTATATACATAAACTAAAACCTCCAATATAATACCATTAAGAATCATAAAGAGTAGAGTCACATTCCTTAAAGGACCCCGAGCTTGATCAAAACATTTACAAGTACAGGGTACCTTTCCATCTTTACCCAAACAACCATGAATAAGGTTTAATACTAATAAAGATATGGTGACAAATTTTGGATTTGTGCTTGTGTCTTCTAATCAGGATTTGTCTTTTGCTGGTAAGGTAGGCTCTGAGTTTTTTATTTACATTGGTTTAGTCTTTGTTAGCCTCAAGGCTGTTTTGTTGTACCTAGAGTTTGTTTATCTTTCCTACTTTCTAGGTATTAGTGATGGTTTTGTTCTAACAGTGTCTGAACTGAAGAGTAGTTTTGACTCTAACCTGTCTATACTAGCTGAGATCATTCTCTTAATGGAAACAAAGCACTTGTGTTTGTCACTCTGGATAAGAGCATATGCCAAATGCTGTAAACATAAACAAATATACCTTGGTCTGTGTGAAAAACAATGATATGCACAATTACAATGTGGGTAGATGGGAGTTACTTCCTGATGATTAATATGCATGGCTGTTGGAATGGAGGCCGGCGCCCATCCAGCCATCTCCATCATTTGCCTGCCACTGCACTGAGCCATTAAAGCCTCAGTTATCCTCATGGACACAGCACAAGAAGTTGGTTTCTTGCATGAAATAATATTTAAGCAATATCATTTAGGACTTTTTGCCAGTTATGTAACTTACTTTTCCATGCTGTTGTTACATGTTGCACCATCTATACATGATAGCTGTATATACACTCTTAATCGAACTGAACATTACATTGAAAGACAGATGCACTCCTAATGCACTAATACTGAGGCATGGTCAACCTGTAAGGACAGCAACTGGACAAGGATGGAAGGCCACTCAGGAGGTTCACTCGACCCAAGTCACACACACATAAACACAGCCCTAAACTCAGTAAACGCTTCCCCCTACACACACATCATTGCCCTACTGACCACACAACTGGTCAGTCTCACAAACCCATTATTCATTCAGGTCTTCCTTCATTATGTGTGTGTTATCAGTGAGTGGAGCAGACTGGCTGTTTGTTTTAGGGGTCTGAAATAGCCATTAGCTGTCTTTAAACACAGGGTCTACTGACACTTGATTGAAAGGCAAAGTAAGATTGATCATAAAAATGAAGTCTGGAGCTTCACAACTGAAGTAGAAGCTCTGGAGGAAGAAAAACGTCTTTGTCTCATGAACCTCAAACTAGGGTCACAGCTTTGCTACCTTGATTCAGCCATACATACCCATAGGAAAAAAAAAAAAAAAACAAAGAGATATCCTTAACATCTCAGTTATGTCAGTAAACATCTCGGCAATATCAAATTAAACTTTAAGTATCCTACTGCTTAGATATTTCTCCTGAGAAAACATTTCAGTAATCTCATGTGTCTTCTCTTGAGGCTTAGCAGAGATCTCATTAAAGTCTCAAATTGAGAAGATTTGAGAGGTAATAGCACTCACATTTACTAAATACAGGAATTTCTGAATTAATTCAACAATTTCTCATCCAGGATTAATAGTAATCTCAGATCTGATGCAGTGAATAATTATTATTTTAGATGCAGGCCTCCTGATATTCAGCATGTCTCATTTTTGGTGTCATGGAAATTTCTCTTAAAGAAACTGAGAAAAATCTAGTTTTAGCCTCCTAAACGTTCAAACATCAATATTTGGAAACAAAAATTTATTGAAGTGTACAAAAAGGCAGATATACTATCTTGGTATTATTTGTTTTCACACTGATAGTACCAGCAGGTACAATATAGTTCTGAAATGACATTATTCTAGAAAAACAGTTCTGTCTGAAAATGTTTAATTTCAAAGTGGAAACCTACTCATATGTACAAACTCTAAACCACTGAATGGGCTTTTATTGGTGTTTCTGAAGAATGCATTTGAACTAGCTGGTATTTCATTTATGGACAGTAGCTGCATGTTCCTCTACTAGAAGTTGGATTACAGAAAGTAATACAGCATTTGTTTACAAAAAATCTTACAGTGTTTCCAAACTATATTTCATGGAGACATTTTTGAAGTAGGCTGTTGTAGTGTGATTCAAGAGAAACAAGAACAAGTTTGGTGCAGTGTTGGAGGAGGAATGTTAAAAAGGTTGGTGTAGTGTTGGAGGAGGAAAGTGAAGAAGGTTGGTGTAGTGTTGGAGGAGGAAAGTGAAGAAGGTTGGTGTAGTGTTGGAGGAGGAAGGTGAAGACGATTGGTGTAGTGTTGGAGGAGGAAGGTGAAGATGGTTGGTGTAGTGTTGGAGGAGGAAGGTGAAGACGGTTGGTGTAGTGTTGGAGGAGGAAGGTGAAGACGGTTGGTGTAGTGTGTTTCAGAAGAAATGCAAAAATTAGAAAGTTTAAAACGTCAGAGAAAGTTTGTTTAAAAAAACAAGTTCAAACGATTGAGATTTTTCTACGGAATTTCTATTCTATTCTAACGCTGTAGCATGATCCTTCTTCTTTAACATCACAAAGAAAATCCAAAATTCTTGGAGCTATTATATTTATAATTTTATCCATTACCTTGCCTGCAGACTTCATTAATTGTTTTCAGAATATATTCTTTAAGTGGGAGTAGACATTTTTAGCAACATAAACAGGCAATAATTATGCAAGAATTACTTCAATTCTTAGTAGGCCACTGCAATTTGGCTGTGGTAACAACAGATTTCTCACTTCTGTTTACGTTGCTTTACTGTTGATATTGTATGTGTGTATGTGTCTGAGTTCCATAGGGAGCATACAGGGCTATCCCTAGAGGTGTAAGAGTGTATGTGTAAGACAGAGAAGGAGAAAGGGAGGGATGGAAGGAGGGAGAGAGAGAGATAGAGAGAGAAAACCACAGGGAGTCCTTTAACAGCACATATTAAAACATGCTCTCGCTCTTCCCCAGGCCCAAACTCAAGTCAACAGCTGCTTTGGCTGATATTTTATTAATGCTGTAGTTTTAATTAGTTTAATTACACACAGTCTCTCCTTTGTGCATAATTTCCCCTTGTTTAATGAAAAACAACAACAAAAAATATATATCCCAATTGCCACTTATGCATACATAGAGGCACATGGCCTATGGCTGTGTGAGACTTATTAGATGCAGTCTCTCTTAAATAAAGTGTCTTTTAAACAGTAAATGTCACTTATAGGGTCAGAATATTTGGCTTAGTTCCTATCACAAGCACTAGTAAAGGTAGAGTGCTATGTTTTTGTTACAAATAGAGCTTCCTAATAGCTGTTAGATTTCAGAGATTAATCAGCAATTTTTTGCAAATGATGCTAATATTGTTATGAATACAAGACAACAGTAAAGTGATGATGCTTGCTGCTTCGACTGGCTTCCATTTATTGTTTGTAACTATTACCATGTGTGATGGAACTACAGATTTTTTGCTTAATTTGTCTAAAAATATGTTTTTAATTGATTTAACAAAATCTCTCTGGAAGAAAAAAGGGTTATTTATTAACATATATAATGTAACTACTGTATGTTATTATAATGTACACAGTCATATCAGAATACTATGACCTCCTACATAATATTGGGAATAAACAACTTTGGCTTGGATTGTTGGCTCAATGCTAATCAGTGACACAGTCCATGTTGCTCCTGTGTTCATTATAGGGTTACCTGGTTCACTGTTGGTCATCGATTGTTTTGTACCCCTTGTCAGAGTTGTTGTTCCCCTCTGGCATCAATGGCTTGTATGGCACCACTGTTATGTTGTTGGGAGGTACTCAATATACAGGAGTTCATTCTCAGTTCATCTTCACTACAGCGGCTCTAGAACTTCCCACATAGTTAGTGGTTTCCGAGATGTTACCATCCTTCACCCGGTACTCTATTAACATGCCCTTTTGGACATCAGTCAAGTCCGTCACTTGGCATCTGTGACGTTCTGGGCCAAGTTCCAAAACAGGGGTGGTCATCATATTATGATATGATTGTATACATTTGCATGATATGAAATAATGTAAAGAGCTGCCAACTCTTTTATATGGTGCACAAACAGAAACAAATAGAAACTGGATTGCTGGATATAACAGCAATGATTTGGTAACTTAAAATAAATTAAAAAAATAAAAATGTGCATGCAACATATTGCATTATTGTAAACAGCTTCTGTGTGCATTTGCAAACAGCTGTTCACAAAATGGCCTGGCTGCTTGAAACTCAATAGGAGAAGAAAGCAAGAGCTATCAGTGGACGTCAGGGCCGAGTACACGCACTCTCGGGCCTCTAGCGGGGTGTGGAGAATGCAGGGCGGACAGGGCCGTGTTACACTAAAGAGCCAAGGCACGAATGCCAAGATGGCACTGAAGCCGTAGGGAAAGAAGCCTAGGTCTTTATTAAGCGTGCAACTTTAGACAGGAGAGGCTCTATAACCATGGGCATTTACTGGGACGCCACAATGGTTAGTCAGCAGCAACTCAATCTCTCTCTCTCTCTGCACACACTGATTTACAAATACACACACACACACACACACACACACACACACACACACCACTGAGAGTGCAAAAACAAAAAGACAGACTGTGTGTGTGAGAAAGAGAGAGAGAGAGAGAGAGAGAGAGAGAGAGAAAGAGAGAGAGATGTATGCCCATGTGTGAAGGGGGATACTTGCAGATACTCATATTTGTTCTTGTTCTTAGCTTTGCACTCTTCTTACAGCTCACACTCACATACATATTTACACAATTCACCATCATTCAGATCACTATTATGATTTATTCACTCCCATACAATGTAATAATTTATATTAACACTTCACTTCAGAGTACTGTTTTACCATTGTTTTTATTTTTATTATTCTTTCTTTTGTTTTGGGCTTTTTTCCCTGTATTTGGTTTTCTACATCATTTGAACACAGCAGATGATTGTATGAATATTTCCTAGTAAATGAACCAATAAAATGTTCCAAAAATTCTTGGAATAATCTCTCTTACCCCAATCATTTATCAAAGGCTTTTGACAGACTTTGACCATTTTTATCAAAATTGGCAAATATAAGAATGTTTATAAAGGTTTATGTCAGTAGTTTCGTCTTTTAAGTTTAAAACCAAAAAGAAACAAACAAAATTACTTGGAACAGTTTACTTAATACAGCTTAAGGGACAAAGAAATTATGGTTAACTAACTGCTTGACAAAGAGTAGGTACCTGAACTGGAATATGACGGGAAATCCTATTTCAGTTTGTAGCTACATTGTGTGTCTGAATTCCACAAATTGTTGCAAAATATTTGTAGAAGCTACAGAAAAACTCGCTGTAGTATAAATATCTAATCTAAATTGCTAATAGGACAAAAAAAACTTCCCATACAACTTCTAAGTTGTGGAATTCTGACATTAATGTAACTACATACTGTAATAGGTATTATAACAACATTTCAAATTATGCAACTACTCATTATTAAGCAGTTAATTACATTGTAATAAGAGTATGATCGAATTAAATGTTACCAAAATCAGAATTGGGTTGTGGGTTAGCTCTGGTTTTCTTACAGAGTGCATACCTGTTTGTCATTAAACTATTGGAACACACACACACACACACACACACACACACAACACACACACACACACACACACACACACACAAGAGACAGGGAGTGTATGTGGGTGCAAAAGAGAGCCTTCAGAAGAGGACAGGAATGAATGCTAGGACAAATATGAAAAATCTACAACACTCCAGATCATTTGATGGCCATTAAAATGGAACAAATGAGGTGAATGTATATGGAAGTAGAGATGTTGTTGGGTCAGACAGAGCTGCTGAAAAATGATGACAGGAGAGGTAAATGAGATCTAGGAAACCTAATCTAAGACTGAATCAATATGGCGGCTCCTCATTATCTGAGAATGGTGTGTGTGTGTGTGTGCCAGTGTGTGTGTATGTGTGTGTAAGGAATGCTCTTGCGGACATACCACTCCTATTCTGGGGTTCTGGAAACTGTCTGTCTCCAGGACTCATTACTGGCCGCTTTCACCCACACACACACACACACACACACACACACACACACACACACACACACACACACACACAAACACACACTGACCAACCAAGTGCTGCTAGTGACACAAAATGCCTAAATTTACTCCCGACCTCTCTCCACCTGGCTAGTGATATCACTCAGTGCCCGGGACAGCTTTAGGAGACGATTGCTGGCTGCACGAAATCTTATAAGAAGCATCCTTCTCCCAGTCTGTCAATAGCAATAGCATTAACGTTAGCACTAGTGATTAGCGGAGGCAAAAGGTGCTCTTTTAGTAATGCAACACGAAAACGGTAACCTGATCAGATGGGTGGCCCACTCTCATATCCCATAATCCCTCACTGGCGGGATTGCTGGAAACGTCTGAGCTTCGTGAACAAGTCAAAGTCTAGGGTTACACAGCCAAAGTGTGTGTGCGCGAGTGTTTGTGTGCATATATGTTTCACCATCAGCAGAAGAAGCCTGGAATGATAATGTTGTTTCACAAAATAGCCGACTCAAAAGGTCACTTACGCAGGGTCTCCTGGACAATACTGCGGGAGGATACGTCTGAGGGCATCACGTAGGCATCCAGCTGGAATCTCCTCTTACGTAGAAAGTGGCACATGCCTGTTACAACTCTGGCATACTCGCATAGCCATTAGTGACCTCAAACTGACATATGCATTTACACGCAAGCCTCATTCTAAGAATACGAACGCTGTCGACAGGAGTGTCGCTATGATAGAAACTCAAAATAAATCAGCCAGCTGGTATGATCCCAATTAGCTGACAAAATGATAGAACTATGGATGTTATGCACATTACTTGTTATGATACAACATTCAAAACATCAAATACATATATGAATAGAAGAAGCACTATTTAGTGAGATGCACAATAAATTCTTGTTTTTGTGCATCTTTGGCCTTGTATGAATAGCTCAATGAAACTAACTGCTGCCTGCTTTCCTTGACTTTGTCTCTTCTGTATCCTATGGTTAGATTAGGGATCAACATGGGTACTAGATAAGACAAGATCAAGGTGAGCAAATTGAAAAATAACTTTCTGTTTAGACAGTCTGTCTGTCATGGTTTACTTAGGTAGCTTCATCTCTACACTGCTTAATTCCAAAATAAGACTTCAAGGTAGTTCACACAAGACCAATTTCCATAAGAAATATAATTTTATAAACATGTTTACAGATTTAAGTTGGGTTTCAATTAAAGATATACTTTATAAAATGTTTTCTGGGCACTTTTCAGCAGAGCTGCTACTCCATGTATCCCACACAGGGCAGCATATATCTGCTTAGGTCCAGAAATATTAAATCAACAAATACATGTAAATGAAACAAGAAGGAGTATAGCAAAAATCTTATTGGAAAAATTGGACAGGCATAATGAAGTACCCATTAAACATGTAAACATCAGGTTTAGGCTTGTTCCAAATACATAGATATTTGGAGAAGTAAAACACACTTTAGGTAGAAAGTCTCTAAATGTCACAAAAGCTTCTTCACACTTGCACAGTAAAAAAAAATAATAATAATAATTAATAATAATAATAATAATAAAAAAATAGCCCCTAAAAAAGTTCCTTAGGAAATATTTCAATGAGGCTTATTTGGAATATTTCTTATGACAAAGTTACTTAAATAATGGTAAAAATTTATTATTTTTACAAATACAATGAATTGGTTGCGGAAGAAGTTATAGATGATGGCCAAAAATTAAGCAATTAATGAATTACATAAATCGGCATCCCAAAAATGAACGCATCCCAAAACTTTCATTCTTAGTAATGGCATAGCAACAACTTATTATGGAGATAAATAAAGTCGACCTCCAGCATAAAGCTCTATTAATATTTAACTATAATTAAGAATATGTACACATGCAATATCAATTATTTACGTTTCCATTGATGTATGGATCTCCCAAGGGAAAGGCTTGGATATGATCAATCAGAGAACGAGAGAGAGACAAAGAGAAAGCAAGAGATAGAGATGGGAAGAGAGAGCCAACAGTAGAAGTACACACTCTCTCTCTCTCTCTGCCTCCACAGCCAGGCCTCTGGGACCTCCGGGCACTCTTCAAATGGTTCGACATTAATAACACTATCTTTAATGCTAACACATTAGTGTTTGCAATAATTAATGTATGAATAATCACCAATGTGAAAAGCATTATCAATAATTGTATGAATAATGTACATGCATAATGAATGGGTTTTGCCTGAGGGCTGAATCTGCTGTGGCTGCTCATGTCCAGAACACAGACAGAGGGAGCCTCTACAAGCAGCCAAGGATCAAAACGTTGCCCATGCACAGAGCACTGGCCCAGTGCTAGCCCAGCATCTGCCCTCCTTTCATCCAGCAGTGTGGCGTTGATGTACCCATGCCGTGTTTAGCATTGTTAGCAGACGTGGGGAGCGTGTGTTCCCGGCAGCATTAGCATTCTACCCGCTCCCCCTGCTTTAGCGAGGCTAAAGAGAGAGGAGGCCTGAGCCAGGCTGCTTCATCTAGATTAATGCTTATCCCTGGCACCTGCGCGCTACACAAACTGCCATTCATTTGCAGATAGTGAATGCTACCAAAGCCTTGCAATACATCATTAAAAACTACATAGCTTTGGATTTTTCCTATTCTACAAATATGGATAGACTAGGTTCATGGTTAGACCTCAAAATTCAGTTCATTCAATATTGCCTGAATTTAGAGTACAGTCATTTAATGACTTTATGCATCAACATCAGAAGGTACAAGAAGGTACAAGGGCTATACATAAATTGATTAAGTTTACATATACTGTCCTTAGTTACATCAAGATGCTTAATTCATAACCATAACAAAAACAAATTATCTTAGTGTAGAAAGTAAAGTTGGCCATCAGTTTCAATATACAGGTGATATATAAAGCCTTCACACTTGTGTTAAAATGCCAAGTGTTTGTGCCTTAAAAAATTACACCAAGATGAATAATTTCTGAAAGTTATCCCATCATTAATGTGAACAATAAACAGTTTAATTTAATTGAAAAAAACAGACTGAATTAGAATACATTTGAAAAATATAACTAAAAATTTAAAATATAATATAAAAAATATATAATATAAAATAAAAATATAATCTTCATATGTCTGGGCTGTGGGGTAGGGTGGCAAGACGGAAGCCTTTACTTACAAAGAAAAATCCAAGCCCAAATATATTTTGCCAAAATTAAGTGGGGAAATATGTTATGGCCTGATGAGAACAAGGTTAAAGTTTTTGACCATAATTCTAAAAGGTATGTTTGATGCAAAGCCAACACTGCACATCACCAAAAGAACACCATACCCTGGGCCTTTAGTCAAGGTTGAGGGAATTATGAACTGCTCAAAATATCGGTTAGTTTTGGCACTAAACTTCTGCTAAAAAAAATGGAAGAGGATTTTCAACTTTCAGCATGACAATGATCCAAAACATACCTCCACATCAACATACCATTTACATCAAAACAGTGGCTTTGCCAGAAAATCTAAGTTTTGGAATGGCCATGCCAGAACCCAGAATTGACTCTAATCGAAAATCTGTGAGTTGACCCTAAGGGAGCTGTACATTGGAGATGCCCTCGCAATCAGACAGATGTGGACTACTTTTGCAAGAAAGAGTGAGCAAAAATTGTAAAGATGTGTCATGACTCACATTGACTCCTACCCAAAACGTCTGAATGCTGTCATACCTTAAAAGTGTACTTCAACAAAGTATTAGTTTAAGGGTGTCCAAATTTATGCGACCACATTATTTTACTTCTTTATTTGAATTTTTCCATCCTAAAATATTTCAGTTTAGTTTTCAATAAAATTGTAAATATTATAGATATTAAAAGTGGGAAATTGAGGGACTAAACAACCAGACTGCAGAAAAGCTTCTTTCCCCACAACATCACACTGATGAACAATCATAGTTCATAAGCCTAGTTATGATACTGGATTGTAGCCAAACACTCTCAGTATTTAAATGTACAACATTTTATTCTCATTACACTACTACTACCTTACTACCTTTATTGTTATTCATCTTCTACCCTCTGTCCACCAATGTCTGTGTATGGATGTTACAGTAGTCTGTATCTGTAAGGTATGTGTATGTATTGATGTTTTTGTTACTGCACTATTGCAAGTTCTATTTCTGTATATGTCTACTTCTGTATTCTGTGTGTTGTGTACTGAGAGACATGGTGAGACCAAAAACAAATTCCTTGTATGTGCAAATGTACTTGGCCGAATAAAGTCTGTTTCTGTTTGTGATTCATATATCTGACAGGTTTGTATCAGAAAAGAACACACAAAAGTTACAGTTTGCTCAACTAGGAAAACGACATATCTCCAGAGTGCAGTTTTTGTGTTTTTTGCCTTGAAGAACACAACAGAAATGCAAAGCTGAATGCAAAGCCAATATCATAATAATGTCTGACCAGGTGTCATGGAACCCTTTTTGATACAGGTTTTTTTGTTTTTTTTTTGCCAAATTTTATACCCTTCCCAATGTAGTACTAGCCAATTAGCCCATCCCCTCCATTAGGACTCTCCCCCATCACTTTTGCACTGTCCATTACTCTAGGAGGGTGAAGACAAGCACAAGCATCTACATTGCATGTCATGCAGCCACCGGCTCTTTTCAAACTACCACTGATACACCATCACTGGGGAGCCTAACACGCTTGGAGGAAAGCGCAGGATTCCCAGCTCTGAATGGACCAATCAGTAGATGCCTGAGCCAGCGGACATTGCAATGTGAAAGTGATAGGGAGAGAGAGAGCACCATCTACCCACCCAGAGAGAGCATGGCCAATTTTTGCTCTCTTGGGACCCAGTTGTTGATGGCAAACAGCATGACTGAACTCATGATCCTCTGGTCATACTGTCAGCATCTTAGCCTGCTGAGCCACTCAGGGCCCAGTAATGCATGAACTTTAACATCATCCCCAAGTGGTTAGGGGTAGGTTAAAGGGTTGGTTAGAGACAGGGTATGACTGCTTATGGCTAAGGTCAAATGCATGGGTGATTTACATGCACCCTGGATTGAAACAATTATACCCTCGGCATGAAACAACACATGTAAACTGATGTCTGTGACATATATAGGCTTTGTCCATTAGGCTAAGTAGACCATTAGTCTAAGTAGTTTGAGAAAATAACAAGAGCCTGTAGAATCTGTAGGTACTGCTACACATGAAGTTAAGCAAGATCTTTCAGACCAGCGTCCCTGTGTGCTAGTTTGTGTAGCAGAGGATTGTACCTGGACAATGGAGGTCCTTTAAAAACTGGTGGTCTTTTGAGCCACTTTAGATCAGACCTCAGTAAGAGATCAAATTTGCAGGGCTAGAGACATTATCTCTTGGTGACAGTGAGGGATGGGAGCTCAGGAGACTGAGGAACCCCATAATGAGCAGTTTTTAGGGTGCTGGTGGGGGCTAGGGGGTTCAGCATGACATTTCTGGCCTAACTGGCCCTCCCAGGGCTGTTCAATCTCTCTGTGTCAACAGTGCTTGGTGAGGCTGATTCTATTAAGATTAAAGGAGTGGACGGAGAGCAGAGAGTGGCAAGGGGCCCGTTTGATCACTGTGATTGGGTCGTCTCCATTTGTTTTTCTCTCTCACCGAATAACTCATCGCCCAGATGCTGAAGGAGTGAGCTTCTTTTCTCTTGAACTGTGCATACTGAGGTAAACCTTAGAAGTTCATAACAAAAGCATGGCGCATTCAATGGTCATGTATACTCATGTTCATGTATATAAAAATTTTGATTGAGTTGATTAAATTGTGTTTCATTAGAATTACAATTTGAAGAGAAGTTATTGTTGGGCATGCAGTGTTGTATTGTGGAAAGGAAAAAAAATTGTTTTTGTTGTTTCTTGACACCAAAGTAATAATATAAAAATAATAATATAATTAATTACATTATTTACATTGCATAATTTGACCCAGGCAATTAAATGTAATTACATTTACAGAGCAAAACAACAAAAGTCATTATGCGCTTCTAAAGTTTAAAGCGCCAAAACTTACAAAAGATACCCATAGGACAGAATGTCTCCTTAACATCTCAGTAGTTTCTGTGAGATACTAATGAGATCAGATGGGAAAACAGAGGAGACGTTAGCTTAGTCTGAGATAGTTCACCTGAGAGAAAAAGACCTGAACAATCTTGTACAGGTCTCCTCTTGAGTTTTGATAGAGATCTCAATAAAGTCTCGTGTTGTGCTCTGGTTTACCTACATAAAAATTGTCATATTTACTTAAGTCAGGAATCTCAATAAGAGGTC
Source organism: Crenuchus spilurus (assembly GCA_036984385.1). Taxonomy (NCBI): domain Eukaryota; kingdom Metazoa; phylum Chordata; class Actinopteri; order Characiformes; family Crenuchidae; genus Crenuchus; species Crenuchus spilurus. The sequence continues at coordinate 32,084 of BRDA01068835.1, forward strand.
TTTTCAGCCATGAAAGTCTCCTGAGCTCTGCAAGAGACTCGACTGAGCAATAAAAATTTCCATATGGGTATTCTTCTTTGGTAATACCATCATTCTATTGATATTCTTGATTTTTACATGATTTTTTATTGTTCACATTTATAATACAATATAATTTTTATTTATTTTATATTTTTATTCTTATTATATTTTTCTTATTATATTTTTATTCTTATTTTTATTCTATTGATAGCTTATATTCTTATTTTTCATTCTAACGAGAGCTTATATTTTTATTCTTATTTTTATTCTATTCACTATTTCATTCTTGCACTGACATCTAGTGTGGACAGCAAAGTAGAAATTTCATTGTACAGGGAAACATGTTTCTTTACTGTGCGTATGACTATAGAGCTTTGAATCCTTGAATCCTTGAATTTACATCTCATTTACATCTATTTTTCTATCTCAGTTCTCACTGCAATACCTTACTGACTGTTAACCAATTCAGTTTCACGTATCAAGACACATGCTCTGTCTGGAAGCTACCCCGGGTCCTGAAGTTTAGGAACATTCCTGGCCTATTTGGTCTAAGCAGAGATGAACAATTTGCCTCAAGTTAGACATTATCACATCTTACACTAATCAAACCATTTGTTTGGAGGAAGCAATACAGGTTTGCTGGAGTAGTGTCATACTAAATGAGAGATCATGAGAAACAAAGAAGTAATGTTGTGTCTGAAACGTTAGAGCAAGTCTGATCTCTGCCATCAAAAACACTTCTAGAATAGAAGTTCCCAAGACCCCAAACAGACCTATGGCTACACAACATTTCCTCAAACCCCACGCCCAGCAGGGGTTAGAAGGGGAGAAGTTGACTCTGAATTTGATAAACAACCTCTACTGCCTCTAATATGTGGCCGACCTGCCAGGGGCACAAAGCAACGGCCTCTGACCTCCACCGTGACCCTGCTATGCCCCGGTTAGCGCTACGCCCTGTTTTAACCCACAGCTGGGCCTCATTACTGAAACCCATAAAAAGCAAGCAGCCACTAGTGGGATGCTCAGTAGCTTCTGAAGTAAGTAAGAATTAAAAACAAATAGAAGAATGCGCAAACAGGGGTGTTAAGCTGCTGATGACTTTTGTTGACCTCAAAAGAATGCTTAATAAGTCTGTAGTCAATGGGAAATGAAACAATTTGAACAGTTTATTGTGTATTTATATACTTTCTTCAGGACTGATACTGATATCAATTATTAGTAATCAGGGATATTAATTTATCATAAATTTGATATTTGTAGTGATGAAAATGTACAAGGATGCAACTCAGCTTACATTAAATGAGCATACCTTAATATTAGAACATTACAAAAAATAATGTGCTTTAGTGCTACAGCTGCAAAAACACTGAAAATCAAGTTTGATTGGATTTACCCAGGGCCAGACTATGATAGTGTGGTTTTATTTTGTTTGTGTAAAACACTTTTATTGGCATTCAAGTGTCAATTCCAATAATTAGAAACATGACAAATATCAGCTCTGATTATCAGTCAGGGTTGATAATTGGTCAACTGAATGATTGAGAATTGGTGAATGTAATTATGACTCACCAGAGTCCATTTAACACAGCTTTCCATTGACAAGGCAGATAATTTAATGAGGACAAGCAACTAATGGGATCTTTCATTATAAGACCCCAATCTGCTAAATCGTTTTTGTGTATAATGCCTGTATATATTTCTGCAAAAGTAGGCTTTGACCTTGAGTACAACACAGCTAACAACTATAACAACTACAAGTTGATATCATGTTGCTTAATTTAAGAAAGTTCATAGTGCACATATTGCAGACCAAAAACAAAAATAAGAGTTTGGAAACACTGACTGTGAATCAATTTTACCTGCTGTTGTGCAAATGAAACAGACAACAGGTAGAAATGAGAGGCAATTAGCAAGACAACCTCTATACAGGAGTGGTTCTGCAAGTGGTGACCACAGACCTTTTCTCTGTTCTCATTCTTTCTGGCTGATGTTTTGGTCACTTTTGCATTTTGTCAGTTCTCTCACCATAGAGGTAGCATGAGGTGATCTCTACAACCCACAGAGGTTGCTCAGGTAATGCAGTTCATCCAGGATGGCACATCAATGCGAGCTGTGACAAGAACGTTTGCTGTGTCTGTCAGCACAGTGTCCAGAGCATGGAGCAGATACCAGGAGACATGCCAGTAAACCAGGAGACATGGAAGGTGCCGTAGGAGGGCAACAACCCAGCAGCAGGACCGCTACCTCCTCCTTTGTGCAAGGAGGAGCAGAGCCAGAGCCCTGCAAAATGACCTCCAGCAGGCCACAAATATCCATGTTTCTGCTCAAACTGTCACAAAGACTCCATGAGGGTGGTATGAGATTTTGAGCATGATTCCAAATCCAGACCTCCAAGGGGTAATAATTTTGATTACATTGATTATTTTTGTTATTTTTTTCTTAACACATTCCACTATGTAATAAATAAAGATTTTTAACTGGAATATTTTATTCATTGAGATCTAGGATGTGTTGTTTTAGTGTTCCCTTCATTTTTTTTAGCAGTGTATATATAGGGGCTCCTTTTGCGTAAATTACTGCATCAATGTGGCGTGGCATGGAAGAGATCAGCCTGTGGCTGTGGTTACGTTGATCACTGGCTTCAGTTTGTCTCCATTGTTGGGTCTGTATTAGTTTGTACATTAAATTATCTTGTAATAATTTTACACTCTTCTCAGAGTGAGAAATATATATTTAGTCTATATTTAAGATGGGTTCACTGGCTAAGATATAATTTTAGCAGTAAACTAGCCTGAAACTAACTAGCCTGAAATTAAATGTAGTGCTGTTTGGCTATTGTCAGTCTCATTTATGACCATCCACATTGTCAGTTCTACATATAAGCTCTTGTGTCAAGTTCAGGACAAAGCACCATCACAAGAGAAGGTGCATTTTATAATGTACAGTATATGTTACCTATTTTGAATATGAATATTTTTTATGTATTTCAAACATTCCTAAATGTATGACCAATAAGATAAGGAACCTGGTCTTATGAAAATGCTTGGACACCCTCAGATATATGTCATATTTCATCGATATGATTGAAAGTAAGTTAACACATCAGCTAGTACAAAGTACAACAAATTCAAGTTAATGAAAAAATGTGGCCTATTCAGAAGGTATGGCACTTTAGGTATTTAGTGTGTAAACTTCAAATAGAAAGTCAAAATATGTGTACTTTGACCCTGGGGTATCCAGAGTGTTGCCCTTAGGGAACCATCTGAAAAGCTTACAAATCCATATTTCAATTCCTCTCTCTGTGAGCATAATTCAACACAAAAAATGCACAAACTATCTGAAGGACAGCTTATATACATAGTTAATGGGTCACTGCGACATTGTCACCAGTATTCAAACCATTCTGGCCTAAACTATCTTTTACTCAGCTTACAGTATATGATATAAGTACTATCATGGTATGTGTGGTTTATCGGTGATATAAGTGAATTTTTACTGCAATGGATTTTGCTATACATCAATATTCATCTGTCAGGATATACCACTTAATGCACTCCGTAAGATCTTGATTGAGTGCCATCTTTATCCCAACTCTATCACACCTTCTGGTGGATATATCCTTCCCACAAGGGACATAATCCACCTGCTGGTTCATTTGCAATCTAAGAACTTTCAGTCAGAATAAAAGCCTCACTATTTCTCTGCTTTCATGAGTAGCTATTTAACCCCTTAATATTCATAGACCTGCTAGCAGCTTTAGGCTTCTATTACTCAGGCCTGTAAGTTAATAACTTAACCAATTTCTTTGCATATTTAATAATATGTCTTAAAAAAAAATCTACATTTATTACAATTTTCAGCCAGGACACGACTGCTTCTTTAGTTTAGAACACATTAAAGGCATTAGAAAACATGAAAACTCAATAGTCATCAAAATAGCCCAGTTGTTTCTATAAAAATACATCATCAAACTTTCACTCAAGTCATTTAAATTACATACAAAACTTCATTAAGATCACACAAACTAGTCAGCATGGTTTAGGACACAGTAGAGGAGATCAGTTTAAGTAATGATAATGATGGGCCCTGAATGGCTCAGCAGGCTAAGATGCTGACACTATCACCAGAGTTAGAATCCCGGTCATGCTGTTTGCTATCAACAGCCGGGGCCCAAGAGAGCAAAAATTGGCCGTCCTCTCTCTGGGTGGGTAGATGGCGCTCTCTCTCCCTATCAATCTCACATTGCAATGTCTGCTGGCTCAGGCGTCTACTGATTGGTCCATTCAGAGCTGGGAATACTGCGCTTTCCTCCTTTCGTGTTAGGCTCCCTAGTACCATTGTATCAGTGGTAGTTCAAAAAGAGGCAGTGGCTGACATCACATGCAACGGAGGAGGCTTGTGAAAAAATGAAATAAAAATTGGCTTAGAAATGACATTTTAAAAAGTGATGATGATGATGAATATGAATTGTTATTTACGTGACTGAGTTCTAGTGTTAATTAGTTAGTTAGTCTGTGTTAGTCTTGCAACTCTAGTTCTAAATTAAATAAGCAAATGTTCACATCTGGTATATGAGAGCAAATACTTTAATCTGACTTCTGGTCAGCCATAACTTTAAAAGAATAATAATTTATTCAACCTAATGTTTATTTCCTATACCTTTAGACTAAAGTTTAAATTACAGAAATGTCAGTTGACTCAAATCACCCGAAAGACCCAATGAGCAAGTATTTCCATTCATTTCTATTGTGTGTTTTTGTTCGGCTACTAGGTACAGAGAAATGTGTCAAAACTACTGTATTGTTACAGTCCACTGGTGAAAGAAAACTTAATTTTCATGCACGTTACATGCAAAGAAGACTTGGCTGTGTGTGGGCAATTTTTTGGCACTGCCAGCCCTGGCAGGCCAAGCACCTAAACCCCACAGTAGGTACGGATAAGTTGAAAGAGGCCCTTTGATCTGAACAAAGTAAACCAGCAAAACGGCAAAAGGAATAATCGCTTATTACGGCCTTTCATTCTCTGCTCACCCTCCCTCATTACCACCACTCGGCTCTGGCTGCGGGTAAAGCAGCCCCTGACGCTCAGCGTGAAGCTTCATTCGGGACGACTTCATTGAAAGCTTTGCTTCTCTCCCCTCGCCAGCTAGATCCACCGTTTTTAATTTCCCCAACTGATCCGCCGCCAATTCCTGCCTTAGATTTTGCATTGATTTTGTGCCACCACCCCCCCTCACCCCACCTTATCCACTCTTTCTCTCTCTCCCTCTTTCCTTCCACCTCTCTCTCTCTAATTACATCCTCACCGTTTAATAGAGGCTCGCTGTTAAACAAACAATTGATCCCCACTTAACACATGTACCCACGTTAGCAAAACACAATTTGCCAATTCGCCAAAGGCAAAACAGACAGACAGAGAGAGGGAAGAAAGCAAGCAGTCTGAGAGAAGTGATTTAAAAAGAGTTTTAAAAAAAGACATGAATAGAATGATAAAAAAAGAAAAGGTTCTCGCATAGATGACACAAACAAATAATCTTGATTAGTCTTTTTTAATCAAGACTAATTTAACTCCATAATCACCTCTGAATTGAATACACAGAAAAGCAGGAGTGAAAAGGCCGAACGTGTGAGTGTGTGTGGGTAGGTGGGAAGGGGGGCTAACAGATTGCCTCATTTGCCTTTTTGAACTTCCCAGCACGTTTGAGATGCAGAAGGGGGGGAACAACAAAAGGTGTTAATAGCTTTATGCAGAAGCCCTGCTGACAGAGGAGCCATTATCAACCTGATCCACAGCCCAATGCCTAATGACTAGGATCAACACAGGCCACATGCACACACACACACACACACTCTAACACACACTTTTCACCTCTAACTGCATGTCTATACCTGAGAGAAACTGAGGCAGTTTGCTCATTGCTCCTGCATTATCAAAGGCAAAAGCTCATAAATCCATTTATGACCTTGATTTAGTTCCTGACTTACTTATTTATGCAAATATTATTTCTTTTAAAGAATTGGGGAAAGTAAGTGTGCAATTTATATTGTGTATTTCATGATGAATGGAACAACACAAATTCTTAAAATTTCAAATTCAATAGGGCCCCGAGTGGCTGAACAGGCTAAGACGCTGACACTATGACCAGACCATCACGAGTTCAAATCCCGGTCATGCTGTTTGCTATCAACATCCGGCCCAAGAAAGCAAAAAGTTGCAATGTTCTCTCTGGGCGGGTAGATGGCACTCTCTCTCCCTATCACTTTCACGTTGCAGTGTCCTCTGGCACAGGCATCTACTGATTGGTCCATTCAGAGCTGGGAATCCTGCGCTTTCCTCCAAGCGCTTTGGCTCCCCAGTGACGGTGTATCAGCGGAAGTTTTGAAAAGAGATGGTGGCCACATCACACGCAACGGAGGAGTCTTGTGCTTGTCTTCATCCTCAGGGACATTGAAAAAGTCATGGGGAGAGTCCTAATGGATGAAATGTGCTAATTGGCTACCACGACATTGGGAAAGGGATAAAAATTGGCAAAAATGAATAAATAATAAAAAAAATTCAAATTTACTATTCAAATGTACTTGAAAATACTGGCATATTTGTATGTATGCATCTTGTATTGTGACCAGAAGGTTGCTGATTTGATCCCCAGCACATTCATGATGGAGGTGCCCTTGAGCAAAGCAACTAAACCCCAACTGCTCCCAAGATGCCATGGATAGGATTCCACCAACACCCTCTCATCCCACCCAACCCCAATTAAAATGGTCAATTCTATCCAGCTTCTCAAAGTTAAAAAATTAAAAGGACATTAGTAGCAAAGAAAAGTTAAGTTTGGATGTACTCACAGTTATTTAAAAAGTGTAGATGACTGTAAAATTACTCTGAAATATGTTAAGTATTGTGATTTAAGTGATAGCATCGAGAATTCAGATAACATTACAAAATCGAATTCTAAAGCAGTTAATGTAAAGAATATAAATAGATCATATCAGTAATTGTTCATTAACAATAATAATAACATACTCTAAACATAACTTCTTAATTGCAGCATGTAATCCCAAATTTTTTGAATGGTTGCATAAACAGACAGAGACTAAAATATTACTCAGTCTAAGGAAGTCAAGACCACCTTCATACTGAGCATAATGTGTGTGTTCATGTTCCCTATCAGTATTAGTGAGGTTTATTCTTGTTTGATTTGGGCTAATATGTCTCTCTCTCCTGCTGTAAGTCAGCTTAAGCTCTATCTAATTACAGCACATCTGTTGCTCTTCCTGCCTGCTGCTTTACTGAATGCTTTCACACTCTTAGGAGGACGTAATGAGCTGCACAGCCCTGGGCAGCGCACGTACCTGAGCACAGATCAACCACTTAGCCTAACGACAGCCACACACACGTCTGCACAGCCACATGTACACACACACTACAGCTCTACAGCCAGTGTGTGATAGTGATTGTGTATTGCATATGATACAAATTACTGGAAGACTGGTACTGATCTCGCTTATCACACAAATTTCATCAGTGGAAAATGGGATGTGGTGATGAGCTATCACCACTATAACCTCTGTGTGTGTGTGTGTGTGTGTGTGTGGCACATCGTCTCTAAGTTCAGCTATTGTCAAAATCAGTCAGAATTTCTGCTCATTTTTACTCAGAATTTTTACTCATTACATTTTTATGTAAATGAGGTCTGTTGACCATACACGCTTTGCGATGGTAGGCTGCACAGACGAGTCACCTCTCTCCAATGCCATTTGTCTCTGGTTGCTTGTAGCAGGCTAGCACCTGATAATCCAGTCCACGTTTTGATGTTATCCATCCAGGTTATTCTTGGTCTTCCACGTCTTCTGACTCCCTCCACAAGTCCAGTCATAACACGTCCTTCAATGCCCTCATGTGCATGCCTCATCACATGACCGAAGTAGCGTAACTTGCAGGATTTGTTGACCATACAGTCCAAACATAAATGTAAAATTGGTGGTAATGAGTTGGAGTGAAGTTGACTGAAAAGGTGAAACACAGAATTGGGTGATAATTTAATGTTACATGGTTTTAACAGTTTATAAATATTTAATAATAATTTGTAATAATGTATTAATATTTGATTAATAATAAATATAAATGTTTATTATGTTATTATTAATAACACTTAATAGTTATTATTAGTATATTATTAATAGTAACGAGTAAAATATAAATCATAATTTGTAAGTAATGTAATGTAATAATAAAAATAGTTATTAGTTTAATAATAGTAATGTAATTCATAATATTAATTAAATTTGTGTTCCAGCTTATATTCCAATTGATGTTGTCCTGTGGGGGACCTGACCATAGAAGAACAGGGTGAAAGGGGGCTAACAAAGTGTGCAGACTAACAGATGGATTACAGTCTTCAGTGGCAGAACCAAGTGCTCTAATCTGGTAAGTGGAGCTGATAAAATGGATGATGAGTATAGATACAAGGTACTAACTGTATGTATGCCCATTCATGCTGAAACCTGGAATGCTTTTGTAATGAGGTATCATACTGCTTACAGGGCAGTGATTCAGAACACGTCAATTACATTTATCATTATCTAAAGGACAAAGAGTTTGGAAATTTGCCATTTTGCAATTTTCTAATATTCTACTACGTTGTCTATCGTCCACATGACACCAAAACAGCTCCAACCCATTGAGGCATGGGCTCTACAAGACCCTAATAAGGACAGTAAATCCTTTAGGTCTTGTCAGTTGCAAGATGAAGCTGCCACAAAATGGACTTGATGTTCCAAGACACTACAGAGATGCTCAACCAGAATGACATCTGGAGAATGTGGAGGCCACTGTTGGTAGGTACTGACCATTGCTGACTGGAAGCACCAAACAAGCTCTGCTGCTTCAGAGATGCTCCCAACCAGTTATACAGCCATATTTATTTGGGCCATGTCAAAGTGAATCAGGTCTGCATGCTTGTATATATATTTTTCTCCATCATCCATCACACTGTCTATGACAGTCAAGTTCTCTTATAATCTAGTACAGGGGTTCTCAACTGGTCTCAGCCCGGGACCCACATTTTCTCATGGTCATTAAGTCGGGTCCCACTTTTATAGAATACAAACCAAACAAATTTAGTTTTGAAAAGTAGCCTTCAAAAACACATTTAAACATACATATATAAAGATAATTTAATAGATTTCAGGGGGAACACGACTGGCTTGATTCGGGGGGTTTGACAGGGTGCTAGAACATAAATTAATATTATTAATAAATATGAATACATTACTTACAAATTATGATATGATTATAATACACTAATAATAACAAGTGTTATTAAAAAAAATAATATAATTTATATTTATTATTAATAAAATAATACATATTATTATTATTATTATTAAATATTTATAAACTGTTAAAAGCATGTAGCATAAGATTGCCAGATCTCATGAAAGAAACAAGCAACCAGCTCTATGAAAACAAGCCCAAAATAAGTCCAACTGGCAACCCACCACATTTGGTAAAACAGAGGCCGCTTTTAAACAGTATAAAGGTAAACATTTATGACATTATACATAAACAACACCAAAAATTATGCAAAACACTTTTAATATAAACATTGGCAAGCTACGTAGGTGGCTAATTTTAGCTCATTTCTTTGTTTTGTGTGATTGTGTTTTGGGGCACTGAAACCCATCTTTGTTAGCCTCAATGTGCAGATTTTTTGTGCTTCCCATGTTTTCCTTTATTGTGGGGAGCTGGGAGATAATCAAAGAGTTTCACTCGGAAAGAAAGTTAAGCCCAAATAAGCAACTTCACGTTCAAAAACAACCTGCCACTCATGAAATTTGCAAACGATTTTAGAAAAAACAAGCCCAAAGTCGCTTATAATAAGCGGACTTGGCAACACTGATAAGCAGCAAATGGTGGTTACCATGGCAACGAGAATGCTGTGCGCTCCTCTGCCGCCCGCCTCTCTGTGTATGTTTTTTCAATTTAAAAGACGAGGACAAAATCAGATAAGCATTAATTGTTTTTTAATGGTTTTAAATTTTATTTATTTTTTACAATTTGTCTGCGACCCACCCAGAACGTGTCCGCGATCCAGCAGTTGAGAATCGCTGAACTAGTATATCCTAGACCTATATGTGCTCCATTCTAATGGGATAATCAATACTATTCACTTCATCTGTGAATGGTATTATTGTTAGTGTTATGTGCAGTACATCAAGCACAAGAAAAATCAGTTACTGTGTGTTCAACGAATAAGGAAAGAGGAAAAAAATCAGTACACATGCATGCAAAGACAGGCGTGTGTGTGTGTGTATGTGTGTGTCTGTGCATGATACACACACCCCTGTCTTTGCGGTTCATTGCAACTTTAAGTCTTTGGTGCAATCTTGTGGCTTTGACAAAGTAAGTCTGAATGTGGAAGGATCAGCTTTCTTTAAACATTCCTCTGAACTGCCATGTTATGCACCATAAAACTGCACTGACACACACACACACACACACACTTCCTTCCCGTCATCATCCTCTGCACTGCATGCTGCAAACCCCTTAAGATACAATATAGCCTTATTGCTAGCTCACTCTATTAAAGACAAAAGGTCATCCTGGGAAAATATTAAACTGGCGAAGGTCCCTCCGTCCCCTCCGCTTCCAAATGTGCGGAGGAAGCAGAAAAAAAGGTGTTTTGTCCCACGCGTATGATTATATCTCTCCAGCTTATCCTCTGCACACTGACCCAAGGGCACCGCGTTATTGGTCTCAGATGCAGCCGGGCTATGGGTGTACAAAAGAGCCTCTTATTCTACTGCTTATGACAGCAGGACCTGAGAAAGCACAACACACACATGCACACATACAGCTACAAACCACCACACTGGCCTACAGTAGGTAGTGTTGTGCGTTTGCGTGCCAAGTCTAAAGGTATTAAGTCAAAGCAACGGAAATGACTAGTGCACCAATATACATCGTTAAGGTTAAAGCATTTACGAAGAGTTTCAATTTTATATTCAGTATTTGTGTGTTGTGTTTACAGTTTTACAGTATTTACTGTATTTACTACCAAGTACTCTAGATTTTTTTGGCTCAGAAATGCACAAGGTAATACTTTATAGGATACCTGGCTGGCATTTACTTTACATGCAGCTATTTGAGTCATCTTTATGGTCAGTTAAGGATCTGAAGTAAGAAATTCACAAATTCCTCCAAAGTCAGGTGCAGTACTGATCAACAATTACCAGAAACATTTAAGGTGCTTTCACACCTGAAAGTCTGAATAAAAAGTTTGTATGTTTGTTACTTTGTATATATTTGGTTCAGTTAGGTTTATTTTCACACTGCATTTTTGCAAGCGCACCAAAGACTTTTAGTATGACACGCCTACGTCCTGTCATCATCACTTACGTGTGGTGCTTCTTCTTACACTCAACAGAATTGGCTTGTAGAAGGATGTGCGTCTGATGCTTAATATACTTCTTTTATATACTTTTTATATTCTGCTGCCAGTTTATTTAGCTTTAGGTTGCTCTGTCATCCTGTCATATCCATTCTCTCTCATGCTTTCAGAAAATAAGCTGCATGTTTCAGCATTTTTGTGCATTTTTCAAGCTGACTTTTTACATGTTCTTCTGATCAAAATTATATTAAACATATTGTCTCTTCTTCGCTCCATGTGCTACCACGGATAATTTTTTCTGCTGTTCTGCTTATTTTACTTCTGTTATTGTTGTTGAATGTTGTTGAACGACTGTGTCAACTTCCTGTATTTGGCCTGAAAATCCAAACCTTCTAGAACAGCATTTTCACACTGCACACAAACCGGATCATGGTTCAGTAGATCTGTACTGAGACCACCTCTTTCGGTTGAGCCAAATTTTGCTCCTTTGGTCTGGACTGTGGTTTGTGGCACCTTTCACATCTGCTATTTTGGTTAAGACCAAACTGAAAAGTCCAAAAGTCTGGACCAAACAATGAAGGTGTGAAACCACCCTTAGTTATTGCAGTGATATTATTACTGCAGTCACACCACATACTTACAGCAAACGTTCACATACATTTGACACTCACGAACATGTAATAGACCATTTTCCTAAAATTCATAAATGAATGACCAAGTCTGATATAATAAGTTTTAGGTCAGAAATATGGAATTTTAAAGAGTTCACAAACTTGAATATTTGTGCAGAACAGTAAAACTGGGCTATAAACACAGAATTAAGATATGCTCTAAAAACATCTCTACAGATGTTTCAGCATATTTAATTAAGCAGATGTCTGACAATTAATTAAAGGAAAAGCTAACTAGGATTTTGTGCATATAACTTGAAGATGATGTCACATGCTTGTGTCATTTCCTCCTTTCTCTGCATCAATAAACTTCAATGAATGCACAAATATTATGTAATATTTTTTTTTACATTTAAGATTAAAATTAAGATTAAGATCAACCAATTTAGCCAATGTGATTTTACACACAACAGAATTTGACCTCCACATTTAACCCATTCGTGCAGTGACACACACACACACACACTAGTGAACACACTAGGCTGTGAGAATTTGTGCCCGAAGCGGTGGGCAGCCCTTATCCACCGGCGCCCGGGGAGCAGTTAGGGGGTTAGGTGCCTTGCTCAAGGGCACTTCAGTCATGTCCTGTCTGGGGACCGAACCAGCGACCTTCTGGTCACAAGACTAGATCCTTACCATTAGGCCATGACTGCCCCCTAAATAACATATCACACGGTTCTTTGAAAGGTACTGCTGGGATTTGAACCCAGGATCTCCTGTTTACTAGACAAGCTATCACCAACAAGTTTCAAAATCTGCATAAAGAAGGTGGATGGAAAGCCGAGTATTGCCAAAGAGTTTCAACAAAAGATGCTCAATGAGAGATCCATCAAAGACATAAACCCTATTTTGATTAGTTTTATATACAAGTGAAGTGCAATTTAAGCCATCACTGATGGGATTCATGATTACTTAGTTAGTTAGATAGATAGATAGATAGATAGATAGATAGATAGATAGATAGATAGATAGATAGATAGATAGATACATACATACATACATACATACATATTTTATTGATTCCCAAGGAAAAATTCAAGGCAGTTTCATATCAACATCAACGTGTTCACGTCACAGGACTAAAGTGGCACATATATGAATGTAAACCTGAATGAATATCTAATATGTGCCATATAACTATAATGAGAATGGACCTCATGTTTATTGTTTTGCCTGAGCAACATTTAGCAACAAGGCCTGTAGCATAAATGTAGCCACAATGCCAATGGATGTACGCAACGCGTGTGCCCTCCACTAAATCAACAGTGTGACATCATGCGTCTGCTTGCGGGTGTGTGTATGCGTGTGTTAGCATTGTTTGTCGGCTAGGATTCAGCCATCAAATGATTTTTAAGGCTTGATTTCCCATGAGACTGCTCAGAGGTCATCTCATCTGCGAGGGATAAAAACAACATTTGCATGCGATTTGTCACACCCCCGGCACATTAAACTTTTATCCTGACAAAAACACGTCAAATAAATTCACACCGCGCTCGCTGACAGGCAAATACAGGCGTGGACACAGCCCACTGCCACTTCCAATTACCAAAGCTACTTTTACTGTGCATCAAAACCTCCATGCACGCTCTCTCCTCCCTCTCTTTCTTCCCCTCCCATTCCCTTCTAGCCAATGACCCCAATAAATCCTGGTCCAGGGCAGGAAGTTCTCTCTCTCTCTCTCTCTCTCTCTCTCTCTCTCTCTTTCTCTCTCTCTCTCTCTTCCTCTGTCTTTCTTGCTCTCACCCTATCTCTCTCTCACCCGTATCATCACCCCTGCATATCCTCCTCATGTATATCAAGCTGCCAATCAGAAGCTGCCCGTTTGGCAGGGAGAAGCGGCTGATTGGAGAAAGCCATAGGGCCTTATGCATGGATTTAAATAATAAAGGAGAGATTTCTCTCTGCAGGCCTTACGGAGCCCCTGCCAGCAAAAGATGGCACGGAGGGACGGCGGCGCACGAAATAACGGCAAATTGAGGATATAATGAACATGTTTAATATTTCATACTCTCTGGATGGAAATATCTTTGGGGGGGATTTTTCTTTTTCTCTCTTTCCAGCTCCATCTCTTTGCCTCCCTCCCTCCCTCTCTCGCTCTCTCCCTCTTTTAGAAGAATTAGGGCTTTTCCTGCCTCTGAGAAGCGTGAAAGAAATTCATTCTCAGTTGTCAGTATGAGAGACGGCTAGCCAGAGAGAGATGAGGGTTTGACAGCTTAAAGACCATAATCACTGACAATTACACCAGGCCAAATCTCTCTCTGTCTCTCTCTCTCCCTCTCTCTAAAAATGATGACACTGCAGTTGATCTAAAGCAGTTGCTAAACTCACATGGTGCCCCATGGCACACATTCTTGATCTCCACTCCACCCAACATGACGAAAGGCATAAAGACTCTAAAGACATTTAAAGGCATCTGTTTTGCTGTACTTATATACACCGATCAGCCATAACACTTATACCAACTCCTTGTTTCTACTCTCATTGCCCTTTTTAGCTTGACTGACCATATAGGTCCACTTTGTAGTTCTACAATTACAGACTGTAGTACTTCTGTTTCTCTTTGGTGGCCTCCTTTCATCCTATTCTTCAATGCTTAGGACTCCACAGGACATCCACAGAACAGGTATTATTTGCATGGTGGATCATTCTCAGCACTGCAGTGACACTGATGTGGTGGTGGTGTGTTAGTCTGTGTTACACAGTGAATCAGACATAGCTGATGCTGGAGTTTTCAATGTCAGTGTCACTACCAGACTGATAATAGTCTAAAATATCCAGCCAACAGTGTACTGTGGGCAGCATCCTGAACCGCCAATGAAAGACTAGAGCAGGAACTGATGAGCTACACTGACCTACACACACACCAAATTATGTGTTAATAACAGAATGGACAGTGAGTGGACAGAAGTGCATCTGAGCATATCCACAGTACTGGAAATTAATTCTTATGGTTTCCATGTAACTTACGGCATTTTTTATAAATTCTATTTAGTGGATATAATTGATGGTATAAATTGTTTAAATGAACAAATTTGATAATATTCTATCATATTAGAATGTTTTTTTGTTTTCTAAATTGTTGTATATATTTGTTGTTGAATTGGGTAACTTTTTAGATTGCGTTTGGATGTGCTAATCTGGTACAAAGAGTTGAAAAATGAACATTGAATCTAAATACAAGGAGGTGATTTTAATGTTATGGCTGATCGATGTACATTAATATATTTACTGGTCTTTTTACGAGAATCCATTTATTAGTGCACCTTGTAGGTCTACAATTAGAAACCAATGCTCTTTCACTGCTATGTTGAGGATTGGTTAGCCACCCATCAATGGCGCTGTGGTGGTCCCTTTCCAATGATGGCTGGTATACCGTGGAGGCTACTCACTGTGCAGTAATAGATGAACTACTAATAACATTTGTATATCTTCTAAGTTCTAATGTATGGTAGGTGTTTCTGATCAAATGACCAGTGATTGTAGGTACAAGGTAGGTCTACAGAGTAAACAGGCCACTCATTGTTCCTTTATTCTCTCAAGTGCATTGAAATAGCTAAACTCTCTTAAGATACCACAGAAATGACTGTTGAAGTGCAATGACTAAAGCCATCCTAAGTGGAGCAGTTTATTTCAAATTTGTTTGGCTTTCTTATTTTGTCTTCAGCTGCTAAATATGAGACAGCAATTCCTGGGAAATGGAAGTTCACTGAGTTTGTGCAGAGTCCATGTAATTGCATATGACTAGAAAAGTTCATATATTTTAAACTGAAAAATACCATTTAAACATGCCATGTTCTACATTATGCTTCCTTTTTGGTGCACAAAGCTGTAAACAGAGGGGACAGTGATATATGCATGTGCATGAAAAGTCACAAGATTTTCACCATGTTTCACAAAAGCATGTCCTCAGCTGAAACAGCTACTTATGATATGCAAATGTCTAAAACCTCACCAGTGCATTCTGACCTATAGGCAGTATAGACAGGACTGAGATTTGAGGCCCAAAGCATCCTTAAACTCTTAACTTCCATTAGAGCACAGTTGATAAAGACAAAGTAAAGGAGAAAATGACCTTGTTTTTTTATTCTTTGAAGGGTATTTTTGCGGCGAGGGCACGGATTGGTTTTCATCACTAACATGTTTGTATATAGACAGATGTTCCAACATTTAAGTCCATTAATCAGAGCATCTTTGAAGACTGAAACTTTGGAACTCGCTGGGCTGTAAACCGGATTTGTAAGTAAGAGATGAGGGGACCAAACCACAGTAGATTCAGTCGTCATCAATTATAAATAGGACATGATAATGCTAGCCTTTAGCATCTGTTCACTCTGACCAAATCAAGTAACGTCCCTTTTGTTAGAGCCTAAAAAAAAAAATTCAAATTAATTGTATTAATGATGGCCACCATGTCAACAATGTGGTTTTTTTGATTCTGGGACTTTGCCAGCATTCGTGTGGGTTTGTTTCTTCTTGTTTGATTTGTAGATGATAGCACAACAACGCAAAACAAACAAGCAGAATGCACTGGAAGCAGGTCAGATATTCACTACGGACCCTTGTGTTAGCAGCACTTCCTCAGTTCTACAGCCCACAGACGAAAGCTTGTAAAAAATTCATTTCCGCTTGTCCTGGATTTGTGTTCTGATCAATGCAGGAGGAAAAAAAAAGAATCATTTTTAATCTGCATGCAAGTCATGCATTATTCATGTCGCCCTTTCAAACATTAAATGCATGTATTAATTTCATTTATCATAGGCAATAACAAAAGCACAACACCAGTCGGAAGTGTACCACAAATCTTAAATTGTTGCTAAACTTGCAACAGGAATCTCGGGAGATTACTCTTGCAAGTCGAACATTAGCCTTTTTTCCAGGGCTTCTGATCGCCTTTGTGAAACAAACACTGCCACATTAAAACAATATCCTCTCGTTTGCAACTGATGGAGGGTAATTACAAATATGATAAACATGCAAAACAGCTGACAGTACAAGCAGACTGGCAAAGCGGAATGTGCCATATTTTATTCCCCTTCACTTCTTCTCTTCATTGATCACTGACATTGGTGTTTATCATAGTCATTAGTTCTAGCAGAGCTTTTTAGGCCCAGAGAACAAACAACAGCCTGGAATATACAAAGTTGTGTATTCTTATAAAAGCAAATTTAAAGTCAGAGGAACAGTGTACACCACCAGAATTTAGACTAATTAGCATACTGGCAGCAGGTCAGATAACTGATCACTAGGCGGATGAACATTCATCAAACATCTGACTCTCAAAAGAACATCTTGTTCTGTTTGCAATGTTTCAAACAAGTTATGTAGAATGCCAGATTTATGAAGTTGTATATTAAAATGAATGAGTAGATTCCAGAGTGGCTCAGCAGACTGAGGCACTGTCGTTGTGATCTGAGGATCATGAGGTCGAATCGTGAACATGCTGCTTGCTATTGGCAGCCGGGGCCGAGGGAGCAAAAATTGGTTGTGGATTCTCTGGGCGGGTAAGATGGCACTCTCTCCCCAGCACTACTAAGTAATGTCGGCTAAGAAGTGATCCATCCGAACTGGGGATCCTGCGCTTTCCTCCAAGCGCCTTGGCTGCCCAGCAGCGATGTATTGGCAGCTGTTTGAAAAGAGGCGGAGCTTGACTTCACATGCATAGGACAAGATCTGTGTTAGTCTCCTAGAGTCAGGGACATTACAAGTGATAGGGAGAGTAAACAAATAGGCTGGTCGATGGGCTACCAACTCATTAGGGAGAAAATAAAAGGCAGAGGCTAGCATTAGCTGATAAGTTGTATTGTGAAGACTATTGATGATGTAAATGCTAAAAGACCAAAAAGCACCTTTTTCCGCATTTAACCCCGTCATATTATTTCAGATGTTCTTTTTCAAACCCAGTTCAGTTCAGATGTAGACCATCACAAGCCTAAAAACAAGCTCTTATATAGGACCACTAGTGAGATACCTTACCAGTCAAATGTTAACACCTTCTTCATTAACACACTGTGCCTTAAATTCTGCTCTACCAAATGGTTGAGTAAAATGTTAAAGAGTTGCAAAAAAATAAAAATAAAATAAATATGCAACTTCAGGGTTTGGTCAATTTTTTGCTTGGAAGTGTATGTTTTTTTTAAGAAGTTGCATTAGAAAAGTTAGTGTTCAATCACAAAATTCATATAAAAAACAGCTGATAGAATTATTGACAGTAAATGAATGAGAGCCACTATTATCTCTCTAATTAAAATTATTTACATCTCATGTGAGCATGAAAAAATGAGGCAGCACATATTTTCTTATTAAAACAGCATAAATATAAATCAATTATAACAAATTATAAATATAAATATACATTTTTATAGCTTATGTAAAGCACAAAATATGCAGAATAGGTTTATGCATATTAATATGAATAAAGTTTTATGCATATTAGTAGTAAATGGATCAAAAGTAGATTTGTAGCTGTAACATGTTTTACTGGCTTCTTTTTTATTGCTCTGGCACAGGTACAGGCTTGAAGTAAATAACTCTGATCATGTGACCAGTTAACACCACCTATTTATAAATGCATTACGACAATCTTGATTATCTTGGGTTAGATTAAGCAGGTTAATTCGGGTTAACAGATCTTTTTTTTTCTTAGTTGTGCCAAGTGCTGTACGGTAGAAAACTATTGCATGTATGTGTGTGTGTGTGTGTGTGTGTGTGTGTGTGTGTGTGTGTGTGTGAGAGAGAGAGAGAGAGAGAGAGAGAGAAAGAGAGAGAGAGGAAAGTGGTAGATCAGGTCTCTCTGGGCTAGGTAATGATGGGGTGAATGAGTACAGGCTTTTGTCTTGCCATCACATGTAATGATAGTTCTAACTGACAGCTCTTCATATCGGCAAACACCAGCGCTTTCATCTAGCTTTCACTAAACCACCAGCTCATTTTCTGCAGTATGACTTTGCTATAGTCAGATAATTTGAAAAAGTCTGTTGTTTACATAAAATAGGATGTGGACACACTTGGTAAATACAATAAATATAACAATAAATACAACTAATACAATACATAGTGACTACCTGGGTATGAATGTGCTGGTTTAACCCTTTCCAAACCTCTCCACAAGACAGCCCAGTATTATTTGTAGTCATTTTACCATTTGACTTTGCAGATGCTTACTTTGCATTTAATTCACATTTAACTTGTCAGTAACCCTTAACATCAACACAGAACCTAAACCTAACCCTGGCAAGTGTCAATTGAGGCTGAATAAACAAATAGTTTGTTAATCATGTGAACACCTGTAGTTACTTTTAATGACATTTAGATTTATAAATACAGTCAAGCACTCAATCAAAGGCACAACTGTTCCCACATTTCTATCCACATATGTTCACAAATGTAACTTTGAAAATAGCATTTTTTCAAACAATGGCAAAGAGAATGAACTTCTCGTACATTGAGTGCATCCCAATGGCATAACATTTATGCCCCATGCGCCAGTGATGCCAACGGGGAACAATGACTCCGGAGTGGTACAGAGCAATTGGAATGCCACAGTGGACCAGGTAACCTCTACAATAAAGTGCCAGGGATCATGTCTCATGGCATTTGTGGCATGGTAGTCATAATACTCTGATATGGCCAAATGTGTATATATATATATATATATATA
>BRDA01068844.1:0-10973 GCA_036984385.1 Crenuchus spilurus
TATATATATATATATATATATGAAATTCTGCTGAAACAAGCATCAAAACGATTACAGCACATGAACAAATTGCATTCTTAAGAGAATATAAGTGATGTACATGGTAGGCTATGTGGAAATTAATCTATGCTTTAAAAAGCAGGGACTTCAGGGTATGTGCTGTCTAGCAGTGGTGATGTGGAACCTCCCTGAGCAGACTGAACGTGAGCTGAATGTTTAGACAAAAGCCCATAGGAGGCCGTGGCTGTGTCCATGCTGTGCTGTGTGCTTACCCCTGGTATTGTCTGTAATGAATTGTTGTCCAACCACAGCTCTTTCAGGTTATGGATCTGCTCCAGCACTTCTGGCTGAAATAACAATAACAATCAGTGTTTAGAACAAACATATCGGCATGCATTGTAGATTATTAACATAGTGAAGAAAAAATTTAATTTTTCAAATATTTTAATATTTCATATTTATATATTTAATATTTATATTTCTAGAAGCTTGCCAGCTATTGTGAAGGTACAAGGAAACTGCATTTGGTCACTTTGCCACAGGGGATGGAGTGGACAATACTGCACAGACGCTCTCTCTTATATAAGTAGATGGCAAGGCAGTATAGCGGTTTGTATGTTATTGTGTTAAACGACTACAAATACTGTTTTCAGAACATGTTGAAAAATATTGTAGGATATATAACATTTCGACCAATTGAAAAAACAACGACTATCATATAGAAAATGCTATATTAACTGCAGCAAGATGCTGATAGGACATGAGCTCTGTAGCCTATTACTGTCTATAATTTATTTATTTTTAACATTTGATATGCATTATTGCAAAGATGTATCAATATGCAAAGACATTTTGCTTTTTTAGTGCAAAACCAGAGGCTAACATTGCTAACAAACATCATAACTTAATAATAACCAAAATAGCTCTAGTGTTTTGTTACACACTAGTCATTACAGTCTTTAGAAGTTGGTTTTATTTCTAAAGCTTAACAAATGTGAGTTGACGTGTTTCACTCATTCAGTGTCTCATAGATTGAATATTTTTGAGATAGTTCACTCAAGCAGAGAGCTCTTTGTTCAAGTTCACAATCCACACCTTCCACTGCCAGTAATCCACCAATGGAATGTCCGGAATTACCATGTCATTATCATATGAATGACAGATTTGGCGGGAAAAAATGCGGAGCTGTCCGACTTGCTTTGAAAAATGTGTCTCTGCTTATTTAAGCTCCTCTCACAAATATCTAAAAAATATATTTAGATTTAAACCTACATATATTTGAAAAGTTGACCCTTTAAGGTTTCCAGGGTATGTTTTATTTTGTTTCTAAGATAAAATCTCGCAGTTATATAAGCGTATTTGTGGAATTTCATTAATATGAGATTTGAATGAGGTCTGAGTTGATTGAGAGATGTCTGAGTAATGTATTTTGATGGAAACAACTTGACTATTTAAGCAAACATTGATTTATTTGCAATATTAGCCTTTCAGCTCCAGTTCTAAATTGAAGGGGCACAATTTGGATTCCAAACATGTCTTGGCTTATAGTCTACATCTGAGGTAAGTGGAAATTTGTGCAACTATGATGTGAACCATTGCATATGATAAAATGTTTTGTCATATTTTTTCAATATAGCCCATTATATAGTCATGTAGTTCATCAGAGGGTTAGTGCTCCCAGTAAAGAACATGCTGAGCTATTCATCTGTTAAGCTGTTTTTCTCACAGACCATGCAAACAGAAACCTTGGTAATTGGAGAAGACTAAAGCTCTGTCTGAATATTTCTGAAAACATTTTTTTTGCTCAATTTTAGCATCAGGTTCACTCAAAAACAGCACTTTAGTTGCTGAAAATGTTTCTCTTTTGTTATTTTCTTACTGAAAATAAATTTTCTGATAAGCAAAATGCAGCTTTCTGAAAATGCTGACATCACTCTATAAACTTGCACATGCTTGTTTTCACTTACTGAGTATGCTGAGCACAGCTGAGGTATTAATGTATGACTGCTACATGATTTTAATTGAGTTTAGCCTTAGCTTTTCATTACACTGTAGTGAAGAGGCATTGGAATCTACTGCTCTATTCATTTTTAAACAAAGCTAGAAATGCTAGAATAACATCTCGTCTCTTTTAAGGACTGTACTGGTGTTTCAGAGACAGTGGCGTCAACATAACAGAAAAAAAAACCCACACATTGTTACCACATTTGTTAGAAAATCTCTTAAAATTAGAAAAATTATAATATTCCTGAATTTCCCGCAAGGGATTAAGAAAGGAAAGGAAGGAAGGAAGGAAAGAAAGAAAAAGAAAGAAAGAAAGAAAAAGAAAGAAAGAAAAAGAAAAAAATCTATCTATATATCTATCTAGTGACAGTTAATTGCTTTTTGTATTTTAATTCCATAAAGTAAATGGTCATATTTTATATTTATTGCACGTAAAGTGACATATTTCAAGCCAGTTTGACTTATAACTCATAAAAATAAAAACTCTCTCAACAGAACATCTCCAGATGTAAACTACTATTTAAACATTATCAACATTAAAACAAAAAAGTCTTGAAATGTCATTTTACATGTAATGAATACAAAATATGATTGTTTACCTTTTTGGTATTAAATCATGAACATAAACATTTGAGGTGAGGTATTATTGTCCTTGTTGGGCTGACATGCTCATACGTCTTCATGTGGACAGAGAGGAAAAGATCTCAATTATCAAAAATATCCACATTCACATGGACCAGTCCTCAACTGTGTAAACAGCAACTGAAACACCCAATTGGTTCATTATAACAGCAACAATCAAACATATTCAAAGTATAGTCTTAGTTTCACACTGTATGAACGATGTATTTGATCACTATTGTTTGTGTGTTTTGAGATGCTTTGGTCTATTCAACAGATTGACTTCATGAACATACTCCAAAAAATGACAACACAGATGCTCAGTGATGTACAACAAGCCAGCAGAGCAAATGATTTCAGCAGATTCCTGTTGCTCTGTTCATTGCCTATTATCTCTCTCAGCGTTGAGATGTTTTATTTGCTGCATGTCTTTTGTTTATATCTATTGAGAGTGGGAATTGGAAAGCAGAGCTAATTAGCCTGCATGTGTTCAGTGCTCCCAAACCACCTCGAATCAGCACTGGAAAGAGATGTGAGAGTGTTGTCTTTACAAAACTATCAGAGAGAGAAAAAAAAAGTAAACACCTTACATCTTCATTCAAGGCTATGCCACTTCCAGGCTGAATTCATTTTTTATTATATACATTACCAGTCAAAGGTTGGACACACCCTCTCATTCAATGTGTTTTTTTTTTTTTTTCTACATTGTAAATAAACACTGAAGTCTTACTGACTCTGAGTGAACACATAAGGAATCATGTAGTAAACTTAAAAGTGATAAACTAACCAAAACATGTTTTAGATTTTACTTCAAAGTAGACACACAAACTGATGTCTCAAACACATTAAGAGGCAATAAATGCAAGTCATGAACTCTTGACAAGACACAGCTGTTAACTGAAAGCCATTCCAGGTGACTACCTCATAAAGCTGACTGAGAAAATGCCAAGAAAGCTGCATCTAAGCAAGAGGAGCCTACTGTGAAGAATGTCAAATATAAATATATTCTGGTTTGTTTACTTGTTTGTTTACTAAATAATTACATGTGTGTTTACTCAGAGTTTAGATGACTTTAGTATTAATCTACAATGCAGAACATTTTTAAATAATAAAAAACTATTGACTGTCCAAAAAGTGTGTCCAAACATTTGACTGGTACTATATTAATTACAATTTCATTACATTGTAATCGGATTCTGCTCTATATATTAACATAGCTCATTTATTATTGCAAACAGTACTGATTTTGATTAACATAATATCAATAATGTTCTACTCGTAATCTCCTTTTAGAGTGTAGTACAGGGATACTCATTGCGCGGCTCCCGAGCCACATGCGGCTCGCCGTGCTTTATTGGTGGCTCTCGTGACCGGTTACGAAAGTACGCCAGCACAGCCAAAGTATTTTAAAAGCATGCTACAGAGACATATACTGTAATGTGCTTTACATTCCAAGCCCTTGCCCTCTCATTTTGCCTCAATTAAAGTTGGTTCCAAATCGGGGATACTGTGAAACCTGGCAACACAGGCACTGTTTTCAACAGCAGGCTGCACGAGACTCTGCTGTTGCCAGGTTCACGGTTTAACACTTATAAAAGAACTAATAAAACACTCATGTTACCATATTATTAATGACTTTAAGATAAATAGCAATAATCATAATAAATCCCTTATAAACAAAATACTAAGTCGTACACAGTTGTTTTGCCATTCGCTTCAAACGTGTGACAGACATATTCTGGGCTAGTTTAAGCTTCTAAAGGGCGGATTTTAGACTGACTTTAGGCTGGATATTTTAGTTGGACCTGGCAACCCTGCAGCATGGTGGCTACATGGCAGCAGCGATTCTATAAGCTAGCTAGAAGCAATATATTCAGTGCGCAAAGGTTTAGTCCACAGGTGGGTTGTTTATTTATTTTTTTACATTATTTGAGTGACTTGGGGTGATATTGTGGCTCTCTCCTTGACTTTGATCTGTCAATATGGCTCTTTTGAAAAAAATAGTGAGGATCACTGGTGTAGTAGGTGACTACTGAGTTCCATTGTTTGTTAGCAACGTTAGCCTTGCAGTTCCAGTTTTAAATAAGCAAAATTATGACTCCACGTAGGCTAAGTGGAAAGAGATACAGATTTGATTATTTGCCTAAACATTTCATTAAAGTTATTTTTAACATTAATAAAATACTTTACATCAGTACAATTATTGCCCATAAAAAGGAAACAGAAGCATAAAATTGCATTGATGTCATTTTATTAATGTGCACATTTAAATAATTACTTTTCATGCATTACTTTGTTGAGTGTACTCTGTATATTACAGCCAGGTCATTTCTTAACATTTTTGGTAATTAACGTCACTGGTGCTTATATCTCACTGGAAGTGCAGGTTTGTAAATCAGGTTAAAATGTTTCCAAATGAGGAGAAAGCATCCTGTGTGTGTAATGGATGCCCGTGTCATTTCTTCATGGCCACGGCTGTCTCCCTCCGAGCTCCAGCATCTGTGCCCTCAGAATTCCCACAGCAAGAGCCTCAATTAAGAAACTTTCTGCAGTGCAGCCCCACAGACCAGCCAACATCTGCTCTGATCACAGCACGACTCTCTCTCCGTAATGCACAGCCAGCGCTTATCAGTGCCAGCCTCTCCATGCCCAGCCTGGATATGCGAGGGCTATTAGAAGGAAATGTGATGCCACTAAGCAAGACACAGATCTAGTCCTAACAAGAGAAACTTGCTTCGTAGGCTAAGCTTCAGTTTAAAGCCACTGCATCCAATGGTATAAAATATGCACTGCTTAAAATAAAGGTGCTCAAAGGGGCTTTTGGAGTGATGTCACAGAAGAACCTACACTAAAGAACATCCATGTCATGTAAAACAAAGGTTCCTACTGTTTTTTGGCTTGAATATACAGTATGGTTGTGTTCATCTTAACCAGTGGTGGACAAAGTACTCAACTCTAGTACACTTAAGTAAAGGTATTGATACTCGTGGTCAAAGTTCACTTTTGTTAAAGTACTGAAATACTTACTTTTGAAAATACTTGAATATTTTTAAATGCATCAAATTATATTTTCTAATATCAGTACATTGATGTATTGTTTTGAGTACTTTTACCACCTGATGATGTATTGACATGTAGAACCACTCTGCAACAAATAGTCTAGACCACCTGTAAACTTCAGTAGGGATGAGCGAGTACACCACTATCTGTATCCTTATCTGTACTCTGAGTGGGTGGGGCCTAAACCAGGATTGGGCGTGGTTTAACCAGAAGTGGGTGGGGCTTAAATCGGTACATTACTTTAAGTCTGAAATTGATATGGATTGATCAGAAGTTGCTATAGGTATTGTTTATGCCAGCCTTGTTCACTGTATTCTTCTCAAAAGCACCGCGTTGAGTACGAGCAAAGTTTTCCAACTGACTTTATATCACCAGCCAAACCAAGAGAAAGCAGACGGTAAAAGAACCCGATTGGAGTGGAGACAGTGACCGACACGACATGAGCCGTTTTCAGCTCTGTCTTGTCAAATGTACCACGTACGTTAGGAAAACCCTAATGCTGAGCCAAAAGGAACGAGTAATGGCAAGCTTCCTAGAAATGTAGTGGAGCTGAAAGTACAATATTTGTCTTTGTGAAGGGCAGGGCACTACACTATCCCAACTATGCCCAGGACAGGGCGCCAATACATCACTGGGTGCACACACGGACAATTTTGTGTACGCAATCCACCTGACCTCCATGTTTTTGGCCCGTGGCAGAAAACCAGAGACCCAGGAAAAAACCTGGGGAGAACATGGAAACTCCACCCAGATGGGGACTCGAACCCAAGACCTCAGCACTGAGAGGCTAGAATGCTAACCACAAAGCCAATTATGAAAGACAATGCCTGGTGGAACATGTCTTAATACACCAATCAGTTATAACATTAAAACTACCTGCATAACATTCTGTTGACTCCACAAAAGTTCTTAAGGTGGCATCCGGCACAAAGACTGACACCCAGCAGCCGATCCTTTAAGTTATGATGTGGAGCTTCTGTGGATCTGAACTTTTCATCCAAAATGGTCCACAGATGCTGAATTGGATTGAGACCTGGCGAATCCAGAGGTCTGGAGTTTTGACTTGAGACCCAAAGTTTACCAGCACTGCTCAGAGCATCACACTGCCTCTTCTACAGAGCATCTTAGTGCCATCTCTTCCCCAAGTAAGCAACCCACAAACACCTTACTCTCCATGTGATGTAAACCTGATTCATGAGACCACCTTCTTCCATTGGTCCAGATATGACTTTTTTAGGCTCTTTCAGTATGCACTCTGCTGGATTTGCAGCTCCATACATAGCAAGCTGTGATGCACTGTGTTCTGACACCTTCCTATCATAGCCAGCATTAATTTGTTCAGCAATTTGTGCTACAAAAGCTCAGACAAGACAGGAGGCCTTTGCTTCCCAAGTGCATCAATGGGTGTCCATAGTCCTGTTTTCAGGTCATTCCTTGGACATCCTTTGGTAGGTACCCACTTCATACCAGGAACACCCCACAAGACCTGCTGTTTTAAATATGCTCTGCCCCAGTGTTCTCACCATTACTGCTCACTTGCTCATAATCAATGCAATTCTTTTCACCTGCCAGCGGTTTAATATTATGGCTGATTGGTGTGTAGGTTTATGTCAGATGTTGTGATGAGCATGTGGTCTTAGGATGACCATGCACTACAAGACTTCTAAAAGATACATTGTAGGGTTGCTATTAGCAATATATTCCATCTTTCCATCCATCCATCATCTGCTTAATCCTGGTCAGGGTCACGCTGAGTCCCCCACCCCTTCACCAGGTGCAGTTCAGGGCATCTTAGCTAAACCCAGGACAGGGTGTTTATCTTTTAATGGCCACAACTAGATTCGTTTTGAGATGATTTCCCATCATGCTTTTGGTGGAAATTTTTAAAAGCTTTTAACCTTTGCTGCTCTAGTGTGTGCAGTAAAAAAAGCCCCTAAAATTAAAAAAGATGCCGCAGGATGTGGACACGACCGTTGTTAAATGGACAGGGACAGCTGCTTCCTGTTTGATGCTGGAGAGAACTCACCTAATGGTCACTCACAGCTATTTGTTTGAGTCAAGACTAACGACTTGTGACAATATTAAACGCAGTTGATTTTATTGCATCGTCAAGACAAGACAGACTGATTTAAGACAGTAATGCTGCCCACCTTCGACAATCGAGATGATGGGAATAACTTTTGAAATTTGTCAGCGAGATCACTTGAAAAGTCTTTTGGTGCAAGGCCGGCCCTGGTGCTGTATCCTACAGTACAGTGCTACTTTAGTATACTCTGAAACCTTTACACAAATGTCTTTTCACATTGTATATCTCAACCACAAGAGCCATCACTGACAATTTCTTTAGAGAGCCAAAAGTGGTTCCTCTACAGCATTGGAACAGAAAAAAATCCTTTATTTTAAGAGTGTAGGGAAACTCTTGATCAGTGCTATTTTCGACCAAAGTGTCTGTAAATGGCTGGAATATGGTATATAAGTGCATATGAGCTTCCAGTTCTTATCACATAAGAGCGGTGAAAAAGCCTCGGCAATGACGAGACTGGCAATAGCAAAGGCGTTCCTGAAGTGGGACACTCAGAATGAGGTCCAGACAGTAGAGCCATAAAGTGTCGATGGGTGTTCTCTCGTTACTTGGGGGCTATGAACAGTAAAGCACGCTTATTGCAATGCCAAACCATCTGTTCCCTTTGGAGGCACTGAAGCAAGCATGCCTTTTTTCTCCACTCAAGGACGAAGTGCCCTGGATACCGCAAACCTGCACATGACGCTGACACAAAGTTTAGCAATTAATAAAACGAAAAAAAATAAAAATAAATCCAGTTTAACTGTCTGGCACTGCAATAGTGAAAATGTCTGAGTCATGCTTGGCTTCTCTGCAAAGTGTTGAGCTACAGAGCTTAGTTACAGTA
This sequence comes from Crenuchus spilurus, assembly GCA_036984385.1. Taxonomy (NCBI): domain Eukaryota; kingdom Metazoa; phylum Chordata; class Actinopteri; order Characiformes; family Crenuchidae; genus Crenuchus; species Crenuchus spilurus. The sequence continues at coordinate 8,595 of BRDA01068844.1, forward strand.
CAGTACAGTAGATAGGCTCATCCTGCAGAGGCCTAAAGGGCAAAAGGGTCCCTGGGGGGAGATAACATGCAGTATGACAATGAAACAGCAATCAGAAATGCTGCATTGTCCTGTAATAAACAAACCCTAAAGCTCTTCATGGTCACCGCCTGCATACATTACTGAAGTCCTTCATCACCACACCATTAGAGCCACTACTGTGGGTCCTCATACTAGACTTTCATCAATAAGCCATTCACTGTTACAGCTCCCACAATGCAGAACTCACTGCCACAAGTCTCCCCATCACTTCTCTTCTAATTCGTCCTGTAAATCTTCACATACATCCACCCTGAAAATGCCTTTACAAAACATTACAGTCTATGTGTCATGCTCTCAGACTCTCCCTGCTCTCCCGATACCCACAGACACTACAATTCCAAGCATGGTCCTGCCTCTGATGCCACCAGTTTTCCTCCTGCAACCTCCAATCAAGAGCAAACACCCTCACCTGCTGCTCGTTATGTCTAGACTATATAAACCTGTTAGTGAGCTTGTCCCTTTGCAAAGTATTGCCAACCTCTCTTTGCATACCGAGCACTCCCATTTGATCCCTGTGTACCAACTGGTTTGTCTGTCTGTTTATTCTATTTTTGCCTAGTCTGTGAATAATAATAATAATAATAATAATCATCATCATTATTATTATTATTATTGTTATTAATATTATTATTATTATTATTATTGTTGTTGTTATTGTTATTATTATTATTATTTTGTTATTAATATTATTATTATTATTGTTGTTGTTATTGTTATTATTGTTATTGTTATTGTTGTTGTTATTGTTATTATTGTTGTTGTTATTGTTATTGTTATTGTTATTATTGTTGTTGTTATTGTTATTATTGTTGTTGTTATTGTTATTGTTATTATTGTTGTTGTTATTGTTGTTGTTGTTGTTGTTGTTGTTGATGATGTTGTTGTTGTTGTTGTTATTATTATTATTATTATATCATTATCACCCTGTGGAATTTTCATTTAGGCTAGTTCCATAAATGACATTACCAATCTACCAAATAATAATACATCTACGTACACAAATCATTATCTATTTGTGTTTATTGTTTGTTTATTTATTTACCATCACTTTTATAAATCTTTCATATAATCAGAATAGTGACTATATATATATTTTTTCTTTTTCTTTTTTTTAATTAAAATAAGTAATAAGTAATCCACCTATTATCTCTCCTCTAATTAAGATCAATGGTGAAAGGTGTTAATCACAGGAGGCAGTTGCACCTGCATACACAGAGTCATTATCTGAAGAAATTCCCTACAAGCACTTGCTCTGAAGCTCAGTCTGAAGTCCCTACCTTCTCCCTGGACACTGCAGTAATTTGCCAGCTCATGGATGTGGTCATTGATTTGAACCCTGACTAAATTAATGTGATGCTGGGTGAGGCAGCGGGGTGGGAGTTGGAGTCTAACTCGGACAGAATGCTGGATGAAACACTTGCTATTGTTTACTTTGGCTGGATGAACCAATTAAAAGCAGCTCAGCAGTGAACGCCCTGTCATACTGAGCGCTGCACGTTTGAACCGCTTTATAAATAAAGCATCAGTGCATGACGCAACCAATGCAGCGCAGCACTGGGGTATTAATGAAAGAAGCAAGCTCTTCTGGGTCAAAGACTGATGGGTGAGATGACAGCTGCCCGAGTGACGGCTGCCTTCAAAAGGAGACTTCTTTTCTTACCAGTTCAGTGAATTCATTGCTTCCCAAGTCTAATCGCTCCAGCTGTGACAGCCTGTGAATTGACCTGCAGTGGGATAAGAGGGAAACAGAATACGGCACCTTTTACAAAGAGGGCAATCTGAACACATCAGCAACATCACATACAAGTACAAAAGCAGAATTACCCACAGCTCTGGCTCACAGACTGAAATACAGCCAAATTCTGAGAAAAATAAAGAGTCATTATTTACTTACTTAGAGCTTATTTAATTATTTAAAAGAGTCACCATACATCAGCATCATTGTGTGTGCCACATTTAGCCAAATGATTCATGTTGAACTGAGGGAAGTGGAGCTCAGAGGTATTCCATTATCAACATTTATTTTTATTATCTTTACAAATTTATAGCAGTTTTACTGGAGTTTATGTTGTGAAAAAGTGGTACCATATCCCCATCACATCTGTTGTTCTATCTTCAGTGAGCTGTTTGAATAAAGTGCAGATAATTTTTTACATGCCCTTCTATGTACATTTATATATATATATATATATAAATATATAAACACACAAGATACATTGATTACATTTGGATGTAATTTATGTGACATAATTCAATTTTCAAAAATATTTTCATAAATCTGTGTTTGTGATCTGATCC
>BRDA01068848.1:3473-13473 GCA_036984385.1 Crenuchus spilurus
AACGTGAGCTAACAGTATCTCTGTGTTTGATCCTGAACAATCAAAGACTTGTTGTAGTCGTTAAGTCATTATAGTTCTATTATATATTTTCAACATTTTTGTACCTGTGTATCGTCATTTTCACTGAAACTAACAAGTCCTAGTTTGTGTCTCTATGACAATCGAGTGCAAAAAAATCCAAGATTTATTGTCCTCATGCATGGCAAAAATATAACGCCTTGAAGGGACCTTTATTTGGAAACTTCTCAACGGTTCCCTCAGACATCATGTGACATTAACACAACTTGATTGGCTGGTCAGATGAGGGTCTCCTCTGTAATTTGATACGTCACTCAAGCTGATCGGTCCATTGGCTGTGTACTTGGAAGCTTTAATATTTAAATGGCCTCAGCGCGGTGATGACGTCAGAGCACTCGTTTCGCGTTTTTACATTACATTACATTGCATTTAGCGGACGCTTTTATCCAAAGCGACTTACAATAGTGGGAAAGTTTTTACCAGAATTGCAGCCATGAGTTGTGTAATTTATGAAAGAAAGTAAGTTTATACACTGTTGGGGAAGTTTTGGTTGAACTAGATTGGGAAAATGATGTTTTATTGTTCTGATATTTACCCTTATACAAATGTAAATATAACCCGTGTCTCTGGCCGTGGCTGCAGCTCGCGCTTCCGGTGTCTGATTAGCGATCTAATGATTTGTGTGACATGTCTAAGCCCTGTCTAAGTTAAAAGTTGTTTCTAGGTGAGGAAAGTATTTTATGGCTATTTTAAGCATTTTGACTAGGTTTAAATGCCAGTTATGACCTCATGTGACCTTTGTGCTGAAATCTGTATCTGGTTTATAGCACATGTCCATAATAGTACAGATCTAATGCAAATTTGTACTAATGTGTGTAAAAAGCTGTTTTTAGCTTAGAAACAGAAAATACACTTTAAAATGACCTTGAACTTGAATTTGAACTTGAAATCTAAATAAAAAACCAGGAAATAAAGTTGTGCACTCAGATTTTTTTCTAGTACAAGTTTACATATAAATACACACACATCTGATTTTAAGAAAATATCACTGAACGCCTGCTTTTTTTGACATTTAGAAGCAAAACTTAAGAAAATTGAATCACTCTTATGATACAAACTACATTATTCTTCTACCTTGAAGGGTTCTTGAACAAAAAACACCAACAGTTTGCATTTATTCTATGCAGTTAGGGAGTAATAATCCTTAATACTAGACCATGACAAATCAGGCGAAAATGAAGGAAAATACCCCTGGAGTGTAAGAGGATATACACTGAGTGCCTCCCAACAACATTACAGTGGTGCCCATGGGCCATTGCTGCCAGAGAGGATCAATGACTCCAGCGAGTGGTACAGAGCAATCAATGCTCCACAGTGCACCAGTTAACACCTAATACAGAGTCACAGGTGGTTATTCCCACCATTAGGCAAGTGATCATAATATTCTGATATGACTGTGTATATGTTACCATGCCATACTTTTCAAAGTAAGAAACTGTTAAAGTAATAAACTTGTGCCAGCCAGGTAACTTAAGCCCAAAGTCAAGCATGTGCGATGGGCAAAGACTATAGGACATTCGAATTTGACGATCCTTAACACTGGGCTTAAGCTATCTGGATAAATGGCTAAAGCTTCTGATTTATGGAATATTCCTCAGGTTGGCTGAATTCAGAAAGACCATGTACAAGCAAAAATAGCTTCCTGTTCCATTATGTTCTATACTGTTACTGAAAATGGCAGTAGTTCCCAATACATTAAAAAAATTCCTGTACGTATTGTGTGAGGTCAGTATTTTTAGCAGTCTTCATTTAGTTAGTGTGTATGGGCCTGACCTGTCAGCATCCGTTTAAGCAAGTGAGCAGTAGAAAACACTGCACATGTGCAACACACTTTCAATGAGCTGCAGGGCTCGCTAATGCTGGCCCCATGCTGGGAGCAACCAATAAAAAATGAAATATTTGCATATGTGAGCTTATGTGAATATCATTTACAGTATCAGTGTTGCTACACTGCTTGCCACTCAAAAACATCACAGTAACTGTTAGCTGCTGCTAGCAAGGCAATATACAGAATACCACCGGTAAGTAAGTCTCCCGACAGGGGATGCACCCCAGGGTGGGATGCTGAATTCGGCACAACACCAAATTATGCTTTTTAGAGTTTCATTGATGAGGTGTATTTGTGGTTGAATTAATTGATCAAGTAGGTTTGTGTGTAGTTTCACTGATGAGCTGCCCACAGAATTTATTGTGTCCCACCTGATTTTATATGCAAGAGACGCTACTGACAATCATATCAGTAACCACTTTTGTTGCAGTATTATGTATTAAGACATGGAATATTAGAGCCTTTTAACTTTAATACTATACTGAAGCAGTGCTGGGTGATCTGTATGTGTATATCAGACTTGGTGCCAATCAGATTTTCTAGAGTGCATCTTTCTGGAAATCTGGTTTTCAGCTCATTTTAGTATAACCTTAGTGTAACTATTGTACTATAGGTTTGCGAGGTGTTCTTTTAGTATCAAATAGAAATAATCAATAATAAGGATGGGTTTATCTCTACCAATGCCAACCTAAACCTCATCTCATACCTTGATATATTTGGGAAATGTTGTGAAATTGAATTCAATACATCACAGCTCTATACTGAATTCTTAGGATCAGAACTGTGAAGGCTTTTCTATATGCTTAAGTCTTTGGGTTAATATGTACAGTATGGCCACCAAGAGAAAACAGATGTAAGAACTAAGCCACACACTGCCAGCTTTTCGCTGTGGACCAATAGGTCCAGCATGTGATTAGGGCTCTTTAATGTGTGTTACAGCCAACCCTGTACTGTAGGGGCCAAAGGTAAAGCAGGATATTGTACACAATGTGAAAACCCTTTGTTGTTGCTCATTAACCCCTCGAGCTCAGTGTGGTGGGCATGTGGTTTATTACTCTGATTAAAAGTGTAAAGCAAGACTGAATACAGCATGCATACAAGGAACGCGATGGCTGCCAAACACTCAATGGATAGTGTAAATACAGCTGGCTGTTTGATGTGGCCCACTCTTCCTTTTCTTCCTCTTCCATCTCGTGCTCGCTCTCTCTCTCTCTCTCTCTTTCTCTGTGTCCTCTCTTCTTCCCTGTCACCATGTTTCTGTCCTCTCTTCATAGCAGTTTCAGAAGCTTTCTAGCAGCATGGCCTTTATGCTTAGTTATATTTACTGTTATGTTTAAGCAGAGATGGCAGAAGTACTGAAGTCCCTTACTTACATAAAAGTACTAGTCATCTATCAGGGTCAAAAATGATCAGACTGAATTGATTTGAATCAGTTTTCAGAGACAAATACATTATTTATTCACATAATCTCCTGCTTTTCAATAAACTTTGTCCATCTGTCAACAAGCATACATATTCCCTTGTTAAAAAGATGTTTTTCGATCTCTCTGTCATCACCAGCTGGCGATCCATCAGAACTGGGGACCCTGCGCTTTCCTCTGAGCGCTTTGGCTAACTAGCAGCTATGTATCGGCAGCAGTTCAAAAGAGTTTACAGGCATCGGAGGAGGCCTGTGTTAGTCTGCATCCTTCTACACAGATATATATATATACACAAATACACATTTGGCCCACATGTTCTAAAACAGATTCGGTCCACTTCTGGCAGAGATATAGCAGCGCTACCTACATATGAGCCACAAGTGACTAGCTTCTGGTCCAGATTTGGCCCAGTTGTGTGTGCTTCACATTTGGCTGATATGTGACCCTAATCTGGGGCATATGTGGCCCACCTCTTGCAACCGGGAGCGGTCCACCCAAGTGCTGTCAATCCATGCAGCAAGTGGCCCAAATGAAATTGGGGCATGAGGGCCAAAAAACATGTTTTTGTCTGAGCTGTGAGCCACGAATTCACCTCTGTCTTCACCTCGTCAATAATAAGCTATAAATTATGATTGTTTTTAATACACAAAGTCATGTCATAAGTGGACTTCAGAGAAAAAAGAAAAATGTAGGTTACAGACCCTTTAAAAGGTTCTTTATGTACACATCTCCTTTAGAAATATAAGAAATGTTCTATAGGGAACGATAAGTGGTTGTTCCCTGACACTTTTTGGCACCTTTGAGTATAGATGAGCTCTCTGAAAACTGATTTATCTGCACAACAAAGCTGAACTCTGAACTATTTACTATAAGCATGACTGAATCAGATGAGCAGGCACAGGAATCAACACGTTCTGGTGATTCAGGTCAAAGATCTTGAAATAGAACAAAAATCAACATTCAAATCTTACTAAACGTAAATATTTTATTTGAGCAAACTCCAATATCTTCATTCACTGAGCGGATCCTACCTGAGCACTGAGGGACCATCACAGTCCATCCATCTGTTATCTGATCCTTAGTACTGATCAGCGTCGCAGTTAGTCCACTACCTTTTCACCAGGCACAGGGCATTACACTATCTTAACAAAGCCCAGAACAGGGCACCAATCCTTTGCTGGGCACATATACACAATTCAGAGAACCCAATTCACCTGACCTCCATGTTTTTGGGCTGTGGGAGGAAACCCAGACCCAGATATTAACCATCAAGCCACCGTGCCGCCCCATCTTCACAATCCAAGAGCATTAAATCCATCTTCATTCTACACTCCGAAGAATGAGCTCACTGTGCAGGCTGATGGAGTCCAGGGGTCATCTGTACATTCCTCCATGTTTAAATAAGGTCTCTCTACAGGAGTTTGCTTGGAGAAATATGGGAGCTTGTTACTCTGTCAAATGATCACACTGATTCACAGTCGAGCCTTTGGGCCGAACACAAGCGTAACCCCACATCCTGCAGGAAGGCACACCTGCTTCACATTAAACAGTGAAATACTAATGTAATATTTATGAGGATCTCTGGGCTTCCAAAGGCATAACGTTAATTATATAAAGATGAGCAGACCTGGAACTAATGGGTGGTACTGTGCCAGATCAACATGGGAAAGCATTTCTCACCACACTGTGTTTTTGTTAACAACCATATAAAAAGAATGGTAGCTTGCTAAACATGGCCATCTACATACATTTGGCCCTAAATGACATCCTACCTGGAGACCCCCACCAGAGCTATGACTTAAGATGCTGTTCAAGTTTTAAGGTAACATTGAAGAAGGGGGGGAGTAAGTATTGTACTTGAATATTTGTATTTGTACTTTAATTGAGAATTAATGGGTACTAGCATAGTGTAATAGTGCAGTGACCACAAGGAGACGAAGATCCAAAATGTTACTTTTTCTTAACAAAGCAAGACTAAAACTGTGGCTGTTAAACAAAACAAACAACACTGTGGTTTGATGAAATGGCAGGAATGCACAGAAGGATGAAGGACTGACACAATGGGAGACTTTTAAAGGACACATAATCATGGAGGGAGATACTACAGGGTTGTGAACTTGACATGGCACTGATGAAACCGATGAAACGTGACATTTCATGACGAGAAGACTGGGAGTGTGGACATGACGTGAATGACAGCAAACATACATGGAAGACAGACCAGACAGGGGGCGTGGCCAGGGACGCAGCAGAGTCATACATACTGTAGGTGCCGACTATAAGGAAGCATTAGGCCAAGTTCAATTGTAATTAATATAAAGCTACATTTTTTATCATCAGAAAAACAGTACTGGGCTCATTTTACAGGAACAAAAACACCAAAATTGAGTTTTCTTATGTTTTAAAATAATTTAAAATTCTATTTCCAATGATATTTTTCAAAAACACATCACAAATTTCTTTGATGATTTGCTGATAAAGCTAATTAAGATTTTTGTTTAAATTCTTGTAACCAAAATGAACCTTAAATTATGTTTTTTTATTACAAAAAACACAAAATACAGAACAGTGTAGTCTTTTCACTTTCAGTGTGCAGACTTACAAAATTACACATGTTTATTACATTTTTGTATGTTCACAACTACTTCTTACATATCCCAAAGTTTAAAAGGCATGAGTTAATTTTTTGTGCCCTTTTATGCTGAACGTAAGACAGGATCTCTTTCATTTATATTTTCAAAAGAATAAAACATACTTTTAACTGCTTACATTTTAAATTAGGCATGTGTTACTATATTTAATATCATAAAACACATTTACTGCTAATTTGAAGGGCTTTTTAATAAATAGATAAAATAATTGGGGGAAGTCCTGAGTGGCTCAGTGGACTAAGGCGCTGTCACTATATTTTGAGGATTGCAAGTTCGAAACCCATTCATGCTGCTCTAGATTGAATGCTGCAGCCAGGGCCTATGCCAAAGACCCTAATAATTAACCTCTCCACTAATAACCTTGCCCATGTTTTTATGGCAGAACTGGGGATCCTGCGCTTTCCTCTGAGTGCGTTGGCTGCCTGGTGGTGATTTATCGACAGCAGATGAAAAAGAGGTGGAGCTTGATTTAACATGCATCACAGGAGGCCTGTGTGAGTCTGCACCCTCCTACAGTCAGGAACATTACAAATGATAGGAGACTCAACAAATGGGCGGTGTTGATTGGCTACCAAACACATTGGAGATTAAAAAAAAATTGGGTAAAAAAAAATTAATAAAAAACAACATTTGGACATGCAGATTCACAAGAAATCCTAAAAAATACTTGAATATTTAAATTTTTGCTTTTGAATATAGTTCTGATTTTGACTGAAACCTTTCAGTACTCAAATCTGGCCGTCAATTCGAATGTAACAACGTAAAATGAATAAAATGTTATGTCCATTACAAAACATGACTGACTTTGCAAATTATATGAGTTTTCATATTTGGACTTGAGGGTTAAATCTATGATTACTGAACCCAACGTTCATCAATGTTAATGCTCTCCAAATGCATTTGTGCCCCAAATCTATTGTTTTCTCTATATTCATATTCTATATTATAAGAATATAATTAATATATCTATATTCATATTCTATTCTATAAAAGGTTTTGTTTTGAGCTGATGAAGTGCTGCCATATTGTAAGGGATGTAAATTTTGCTGTTCTACACTTTTATAAGAGATGGTTCTTCAAGAGTTCTTTACTAATGAAAATTGTTCTATATAGAACCATGAATACTCACAGATCCCAAACTGTTCTTTGCATGATGAAAGGGGTTTTCAGATTGATTAGGAATGTGCTGTAGATGGTTCTATACAGCACCAAAAAAGGTCCCTCTATTATTACAAGCTTCACATCAAAACTACAGCAGAACCCTTTTGGGTGCTGTATAGAACCCTTTACAACACATTCCCCATCAATCTGAAGAACCCTTTGACCACTGAAAGAATGCTTTATGCATGAGTTCTATATAGAACTGTTTTCTTTACTAAATAACCTTTGAAGAACCATCTCTTTTAAGAGTGTAGTATCAGGGCCCTGCTGTATTCCATGACCCTATCAGGGTGTTTGTAGATCAGGATGATGTCTGTTGACAACTGTGTGTCTCCTAAGGTCCTGCATTATCCTGCCTATTTACACTTCTTTACATGACCGTGAGACCATTTACCACACTGTGTTAGATAAGAGCCTGCAAACAAGAAGACCACTATGCCATACCAAAGGTTAATAACCTCTGTAGTGATGTCATCTTTCACTGTCTGTATATCTGTATCTCTATCTCTGTCTCACTCTCTCTTACACACACACACACACACAATCTCCACGTGGGATCAGTCAGCTCCTGGATGCCAAATGCATTAGTGGTTCAGACACTTTGCTTATGAAATGTATATATATATATATACACTGCATTGAGTAAATGGATAAGTAGATTTTTTATAAAGGTATTTATGTTATATCACAAAATATTAGAATATATATCATAATTAGTGATTTCTGCACATGCATGGGTTGACAAGCTCTCAATATGGCAGACTGATATTATTTGGAGTTCATATCCAGCACAGTAGAACCATAGTTATTGTTTGCCCTGGTAATCGTACAATATGGTTATTGTCAACAGGGATATTTTGTCCCAGATATCGTTCATCCACCCAGATTTCATCGGCATGTCCAAAAATTTCCATGTTGAAAGTTAAAGATGTCTTTGTGAAAATATGGTACTGTGTTAATCCATCACTGGGTACACACAATTTAGAGTACCCAATTCACCTGACCTCCATGTTTATGAACTGTGGGAGGAAACCGGAGACCCTGGAGGAAATCCACGCTGACATAGGGAGAACATGGAAACTCCACTGAGATGGGGACTTGAACCCAAGACTTCAGTGCTGAAAGGTGAACATACTAACCACCAAACCATCGTGCCACCCCATCTTCAATGTCCAGTAGCACTAAATCCATCGTATCGGGTGTGGCCGCAAATCACGAGAACAGGTGTACAAAACAAAGGTTGCCGACTGGACCACACCAGCACCCTCTAAAACAGAGCGTAAACCTGAAGAGTGATGTTAAATGTTGATTTATTCATATCATTAGTCTTTTGTATTTATTTCTCTCTGTGTTCTGTATGTAAAACTATAGTATTATATATAAAATGTATTTTTGTTCACATTTTGGAGTGTCTGGAACAGATTAATTAGATTTACATTATTACTTATGGAAAATATTGCTTGAGTTATTGTTAGTTTTGGTTATCATCAGACACTTTAGAACATATTAATGATGAAAACAGAGGTTCCACTGTACCTGCTTTGACTAATCAATACTTCATTATGTTAATGATAGACCATGAGAGAGTAATCCTGAGGGCTGAAGGTTGAAGATGTCTTTGAGAAAATACGGTACTGTACTGTAAAGCGCTTTACCATTTTACAGTATAGTAGCGTATTTCTCAAAGACACGACATGGTGTCCTGTGTCATCAACACACAGTAATACTGTGTTAAAAGCCTTGCTATGCACAATAATACCATCTTTTACCAAAAACAATCTTACTGTTGTCATTTACTGTATTTTTACAGGATTTGTACTGTATACACTTTGCATCAATATCAACATTCAGATATCATGACAACCCTAAATACAATATCCATTAGCTTAGCAGTACAGTGAGCTATAACAGTATAACAGTGGAAGTTTGTGATCGAGGGTGGTCTCCTCACATATGGGTCAGATGTGTGGCTGGGCCTCAGGCATTTGTGTAAGTTGTGAGACTAAATTGAGGGAATCTAGTCAAAAAATACACACCTATTGTCTTATAACACACACACACACACACACACACACACACACACACACACACACACACACACACACACACACACACACACTCATATTATATATACACTCTGGTGATGAAGCGTTTTGCAAATGTAATTTTTTCCAGCTGCACAAACATGGTATCTAGATACTGTGTGCATGATCAGAGGAAACAATGATGCACAGTGATGGTGTAAGAGAAAAACAGCAAGACTACACACACATACACACATGGAGGATACTGACAGGCCACTGATAAAGCACCAATGCTGGCTTTATCTTCTGTTAACATCAACATAACAAGAGCACTGTTTGGAAAGCTTCTCCATTAGCTTCCATTCAAAACAAGAATAATGCACCTGGTTAAGCTGATGGAAATCTTGGCTCTCTTTACTTTGAATGAGGTTAATTGCTACTAGTATTGAATGTTATGGTCATTCTTGTCATCTCTTTATGTCTTACTAATGTAGCAGCCTATATGATAAACTGTAGTAACAAGCTCTAACCATCTTTTTCTTTTTTTCCTTTTAACTCAATTAGCTGCAATGTAGCCAATCAACCCACCCATTCACTAGGACTCTCACAGTCACTTTGGACAATATTTCTGACTCTAGGAGGGTGAAGACACGCACAGACCTCCTCCAATGCATGTACAATCAGCCACCTCCTCTTTTCCAACTGCTACTGATGGGAAAATGCAGGAGCCCCAGCTCTGAGCTTACTTAGAAGTGATAAGGAGAGGACAGGCATCTACTGACTCAGAGAGAGCCAATGGGATTCAACCTAATAATAATCATAGTGGCAGCACCTTAG
>BRDA01068852.1:6313-23438 GCA_036984385.1 Crenuchus spilurus
ACTAAAAAAAAACAGAAAACGTGAAGCTCTCCTGCAGTGCCAGCCCCGTCAAGCTTCCCATCCAGCCAGGAGCGACGTGCTATGATTTATCTCCTTGAAGAACCTGAAAGTAGACCAAATTATAGTCAATTACGAACGTAGACGAGCCAATTATGCACTCAGCCTGACAAAGTTGTCAACAACATGTGTTAATGCATCACTGATTAAGGGCAACATGAAAAGACCAGGCCTCCGTTTGGTCCGAGTGCTTCTTTAAAGCTTTGTGTATGGGTGGTATAATTGCTCAAACGTTTCTGGAGAGTTTCATGATGCGCTGGAAGATTAGTTCCTTATCTTGTGAACAAACATTTAAGCATGTGTCACTACCCAGACCACAAGGGAAGCAGGAGACTGGCTAATGGTCTGCTCACTTGAGCCTGTGATTGTTGCCATTGCAAGACATTCCTTGCTATTGGCCAAACAAAAGAATTACCACAGAATCTGACTGAGGGAACAATGGAATGAAGAACGCAGATGGGGGGTTTCCCTCAGATGTTATCTAAGAACACACATGGCTAGACGGGCTGCATTATGTTTAGAGTCTGCTGCTCGGAATGGTTGGTTACAGTCTCCATTCCTGCTCACTCCTGCTCCTTTTCCAAGAGGTTCCACAGAGGTTCCAGCCAATGAGAATTAAGCTCTGTCATCATCACAGTCTCTCCACTTAGTGATACATGAGTGCACACTCTCAGCAACTCAGAGTTTTGAAGAATCAAGGCTGAAGCCGTGAAATCAACGTTTGAGAGGAGAGCAAATCTACTGGGGGTGGGAACAAAGGAACTTTTAAGTAATATAATCAGTAAACTAGTGACACTAGTAACTAGACACTAGAAACTAGTAACACTCTTAGCAAAAACCAGCACAAAACAGCATCAGCAACGATGTCAGCAATACGTAGTTTGTTATAGAGAACCAATTTTACAATAGTAAGTGTCCCATCAGCAACTGGTAACATTGGGCCTCATTCCCCAACCATTCCTAAAAAGAAATTAGTTCTTAAAACTCACATCCCACACTCATTTGGGCTAAATATTATTTTATTTATATTTTTATATCAGTGTATTGGGGGAAGTGGGGGCATTTTGAGCACATCTGAATATTGTGAATACTGCCATATGAATAATTCATTCTGTGGGAGTCAACTCCAAAACAGCACATTCAGCTGCTCTAAACAGGATTATGACCACACCCACTCAAAGTCAGATTTACATCACTCTTAACCGTTGGAATGTTAACCATGCTGGTATCTTTTTCAGAGCATCACATATATAACAATTATTTTTTAGATTGAGACGTTCTGTTTACAACAAAGCAGGTGAGAAGTTCCTTTTTTGTTGTTGGTGGGTCCGGCTCTGGCCCCTCCCTCCTTGGATGTGTAAGTATGATTTTTACATCACATTTAAATGATCATATCTGCATTTTTACTTGATCCATCAACATCAAAATGGATAATATTTTGTGTTTCTCAGCTACATTTAAGTAGACATAAAGCTTTCATTTCACAAATTGAGAAGAGAAAAGTGAGAAACGGGTCTCACCTGGTTTCGAGTTTTGTGTGATTTCTGCAACCACACTCGCCACTGGTCGTATAGTTTGATGCTCATTCCGCTGCAGCTGTAGGCTCGCTTGCGGACCCAGCCAAAGAACTGTTTCAGGTCCCGTCGTAGCGTTGAGTTGTGCTGGCCAGCCTTGGAGTCGCACGAGCCCGTCAGCAACCGCTCTGCAGAACAGAACCAGCAAATGCATCAGAACATCATGATTTCATCCATTTCATCTCTATCCGCTTTGGTGAGGGCTCCAGAGTGGTGCAACTGTCTAAGGTTTTGTGTACAGTACTGTGAGAAAACAAGGTTTAAAACACTTTATGTCCACTGTTACTTTACTCAGATACAAACACGTACATTATCATTAGTGATATGGGTCATTATTGATATTGATATAGTGATATTGGGTCATTAGTCCAATACCTGCTTCCCTGTAATTTTTCAGATATTTATGAATGGTTTTCAATTTCTTTCCAACCCCACACTGGCAGACAGTATACATACTGTTACCCAGAGAAGTGGGCAGCCACCTTAACTGTGGCACCCGGGCAGCAGTTGAGGGTTAGGTGCCAGGCTCAAGGGCACTTCAACTGTGGATGTTTATGGACGGGAAGCAACATTTAGAATTACCCCTCTGCCAGGGTTTTAAGAAAAGAATGTCACACAATTATTACAATGATATTTTGTGATACTGCATTGATATTGATTGATATCAGTAATCCTTTGTTAATTCCATTGCTTAGATTGTAATAAAAGTAGTGATCTGATGTTATAGGTACTGTAATAAATGCAAATGCAGATCCCACTGTTCTGATTACATTAAAAATACTTTTTCTTTTATATCATAGGTGTAATTTACACTGGGGACATTGAAGCCATGTCCCAACCACTTTTTTGACATGGCATCATGCGGTCTTTGTTGCCTGCTGGACTGTTTTTGCTGCAATACCATTTTGTACAGCATTCAACACCCTTTGGCAAAACTTTGTAGTGGAGTATCAAAAAGGTGCTGCAGCAAAAACAGTCCAGCAGGAACCAAAACTTAAGACGGCATGAGTGTGGGGAAATGCTATATCTGAAAAGCCTTTTATAGTAGAGGGGACACAATGAGCCTTTTCTCTTCATGTCAGTTCCAGTGTTGGTTTTTGACTTTTTTTCAAGAAAGAGGACTTGATTTCTTAAAATGGAACACAAATCTGAGCAGATGAATTGAGTGCAACACTCAGCCTGTATTGTCCCCAGCACTATGCACATGTTCACATGTTGGTGTATTTTGTATACAATGACAGTTTTGTCCAAATTCGATAAAAAAAAAAATTACAGTATCACAACATACTGTAGACCTCTGTATCATGATATGTATCCTATTACCATGCTTATCAACACACAGCTCTATTGTCTCTGATGTGATACATAAACCTTTATAAGTAGAACATGTGACCCAATGTACTGGAATTAACATCACAGAGAAAACAATCATTTCTATCTGATTACAAAGGCATCAGTTTATCTGCACCATTTAAACCTTCGGCTCTTTCAGAATGCAATGTTGGTATCAGTCGATACAGTTATGATTCTGATATTATAGTCCATAGTCTCATCCTGAATACAGTTTATGCTGCACAACCAAACATGAGAAGGCATGAAAAAAGAAATCTAACCCTACTTTAAACAAACAACAACTCTTCATTGCTCCAGCTGTGGCGCAGTGAGTTCCAGACTGTGGCAAACATGGCAGGGAGTTAATCTGTTAATCTCTAAAATCAGCCTTTCAAAACAAATGTATCAAGCGTTCCCTGTGGGCTGTTTAGCGTGCTCAAAGTGAGAAGAGATGTACAGGATGAAGAATCTGTTTCATGTGCTGCTCCAGGCTTCAGCTGCCAGATTTAGCCTCATCTTAAACATGTATCTGATTAGGCAGTGAACAACTTCAGTATGCGGCGTGGTGATGAAGGATGGATGGTGTCTTCATCTGTGCTTAGAGTTCATTTCAAGACCAATACACTATATAAAGGGTTCAGACTGTGAAAATAAACAATGCACAGCACAGGTACATTTTAAACAGGCAGGTCCAAACAATGTCTTCTTAAAAGTCCAGCATGGTCCTTAAGGTCCAATAGTGTATCTTAAATCTTCACTACATTGACCTGCTCTTTTCTCCTGGACATATTTGTATCATTAACTGAACTTTTTTTTAAACAGGAAAATAAACGTATTGAACTTCAGGTCTGAAACAATACTCAATAACTAACCGGTATCAATACAACAATGTAAATAAACAGTTTAAATGTAAATAATCTAAAATTCATGCTTCAATATGGCCATTACAGGGAGTTTCAGAGTGGCCAGCAGAGGACGGTGTTGGGAAAATTCCCACTGAACAAATGACACAAATTCATCATTCAAAATTACCAGCCATAATTTAAACTTAGGGTCGATATCAATCATTTTGTTTTCCATGTAACATCAAACAATATATCAGCCCACCAATGTATTGCACAGCCCTTTCTGTGTGTGTGTGTGTGTGTGTGTGTGTGTGTGTGTGTGTGTGTGTGTGTGTGTGTGTGTGTGTGTGTGTGTGTGTGTGTGTGTGTGTGTGTATATATATATATATGTTTGTGTGTGTGTGTAAATATAAGCTCCCCAGACCAAAACAGTGCAGTGCAAAGAACACTCAGCATGGAACTGCATAACATTAGGCTTTCAGCCTTCTTGTAGTTTGGGATTTTGACCATCACACCTGTATGACTGTATGATTCAATACACCTGCAAATTCAGCTACTTCCTTCACATTGTGGCCTTTAATGCCCAAATACAGTCACTCCTTTTTGCCAATCATTAACATCTGCTTTGTGACCCATTTTCCACACAATGAAAAAAACATTCACTGCACTGCACCACCTCTTCTCAATCTTTGAATCCCATTGCACACCCCACATGCATATACAGTGAGGAAAATAAGTATTTGAACACCCTGCAAATTTGCAAGTTCTCCCACTTAGAAATCATGGCGGAGTCTGAGATGTTCATCTTAGGTGCATGTCCACTGTGAGAGACATAATCTAAAAGAAAATATCCAGAAATCACAATGTATGATTTTTTAATTATTTATTTGTGTGTTACTGCTGCAAATATGTATTTGAACACCTGTGAAAATCAATGTTAATATTTGGTACAGTAGCCTTTACAGAGGTCAAACGTTTCCTGTAGTTTTTCACCAGGTTTGCACACACTGCAGCAGGGATTGTGGCCCATTCCTAAAAAATTCTATTTTGGTCTCATCTGACTACAGCACTTTCTCCCATGACTCCTCTGGATCATGCAAATGGTCATGGGCAAACTTAAGACGGGCCTGGACGTGTGCTGATTTAAGCAGGGGAACCTTCCTTGCCATTCATGACTTTAAACCATGACGTCTTAGTGTATTAGCCACAGTAACCTTGGAAACAGTGGTGCCAGCTCTCTTCAGGTCATTGACCAGCTCCTCCCGTGTAGTTCTGGGCTGATTCCTCACCTTTCTTAGGATCATTGATACACCACGAGGTGAGATCTTGCATGGAGCCTCAGTCAGAGGGAGACTGACAGTCATGTTTAGCTTCTTCCATTTTCTAATAATTGCTCTAACAGCTGATCTTTTTTTCACCAAGCTGCTTGGCAATTGCCCCATAGCCCTTTTCAGCCTTGAGAAGGTTTACAATCTTGTCTCTGGTGTCTTTGGACAGCTCTTTGGTCTTAGCCATGTTAGTAGTTGGGTAGTAGATGCACTTACTGATTGTGTGGGGTGGCCAGGTGTCTTTATGCAGCTATCGACCTCAAATAGGTGCTTCTAATTTAGAATAATAAGTGGAGTGGAGGTGGACTTTTTAGAGGTGGACTAACAGGTCTTTGAGGGGCAGAATGTTTGCTGATTGGCAGGTGTTCAAATACTTATTTGCAGCAGTAACACACAAATAAATGATTAATTTCTGGATTTGTTCTTTTAGATTATGTCTCTCACAGTGGACATGCACCTAAGAGGAAAATTGCAGACCCCTCCATGATTTCTAAGTGGGAGAACTTGCAAATTCACAGGGTGTTCAAATACTTATTTTCCTCACTGTATATCCTGATCAACCTCATATAATGGCATCTGCTGGAGCCTGAAGTTATTACCTTAACTTAAGCACATTTGGACAAGCCATATTCATTTTTAGAATGAGGTGCTGTGGACTGATGAAACTAAAATTCAGTTATTTGGACATAACAAGGGGCGGAAAAAGAACACAGCATTCCGAGACAAACACTTGCTACTCAGAGTCAAATTTGGTGGTGGTTCCATCATGCTGTGGGGCTGTGTGGCCAGTGCAGGTACTGGGAATCTTGTAAAAGTTGAGGGTCGCATGGATTCCAGTCAATATCAACAGATTCTTGAGAACAATCAAGAATCAGTGACAAAGTTGAAGTTGCGCCGGGGCTGGACACTTCAACAAGAGAACGACTCTAAACTCTGCTTAAAATCTACTGAGACATTCATGCAGAGGAACAAGTACAACATTCTGGAATGGCCACCTCAGTCCCCAGACCTGAATATTATTGAAAATCTGTGGTGATATTTAAAGGTGGCTGTTAAAACCATCAAACCTTCAACTAGAATCCAGACTCTCATTGGAAGCTATAGGAAGCGTTTAGTGGCTGTTATGTCTGCAAAAGGAGGATCTACTAAATACTGATGTAAGTTTTCTGTTGGGGTGCCCAGATTTATGCAATTGCCTAATTTTGTTTAAATAATTATTGCACACTTTCTGTAAATCCTATAAACTTCATTTCACTTCTCAAATATCACTGCTTTCATCTGCTATATAATATATTTAAGTGAAATTGCTGATCTGAACAACCAGTGATTTATAAAGGAAAATGATGCCCAAACTTTTTCATACCACGAAATAAATACACACACTTACGCACACACACACACACACACACACACACACACACACACACACACACACACACACACACACACACACAGAGTGTATATTTATTTATTTACAGTGCAAATACCTCAAGCTATTAATTTACCTGAACCTGTGAAGTTACATGACAGACACTACTTATAGACATGAACATCTTACCACTGTGTGGTGTGGATGCTGCAGTTGGGTGGCTCCAATCACTCCAGATTCCAGCTTTTCTAGACCCCAGAATCCCCACCGGGTTACAGCGAACCTGGACAAAGTAGACTGTCCCAGGCCTCAGTCCGGCCAGTCTGCATGACGTCTGGTTCCCCATGTCGTCCACCACCTGCAGCGAGAAACCCAAACAAAAATGTTCGGATCAAAGCCCTGGGAGCCTCCCGATACCACACATGCACTCACTCGACTGACGGGGCCTGTTTACGTTCCAAAAACCCAAGCCATTCATACTCAAATCCGCAAGCAAGCTGGCACAAGCTGGAGACAAATAATCCCCCCTCCGTGCTCCTCGCTCCCGGGAGAGGATCTGACATGTATCGGAGACAAAAGAAACGGTAAACGATACAGACAAACGCTTTCAGCCGAGCACTCGGCTCTTCACGGCACACTCCTACACCGCCTCGAGAGCAAATCTGTTATCTATTACTTATTACAGATTGAGTAATTGGCCGGGTGAAGACAGTACCAACAGCATACAAGCAGGGCCAAGAGCCAAGTCCCCCACCACCCCACCCGTAGCTCATTTTCCCTCCAAATACTGCGTGTTGGAGCCAAGGGAAGAGCAGGGGAGGTGAAATGGAGGAATGTCCCGTGCCTCCGAGCCTGCAGAATAATAAGGCCAGGGCCCCCCGTAATTATTTACAACCCTAAACCAGCCTGATTCAGCCTGTCTCCGCAGTCACCCCCCTTCAAGAGCAACAAGCATCTGGGAGTACATGATCAAACACATCCGTCACGGGCCCATCCTAACAACTGGAACACAGAAAACACTGCCTCATCAGCGAAACAGGAATGAATGGCTATTTGCTCACAATACTGACAGGACACCATGATTAGAAGAGCACAATGTGATCTAAAGACCCACAGCATTCAGGATCACAGGATCGTCCTAATCATTTATTCTACCATATTGTCTGGAATCAATACAAACCCAATATTGTGTTAACCCTTAGACCGGCTTTACACTGTGAAACATCCATGCAACCAGGCAAAGGTCTCCAGTTTTACAGTTATGGATGATTTACATTATGCAACTCAAGTGCAATTTAGTTGCATGCAATGCCAATCCTAGAAGGTGCAGATAATGCCAGCAATAACAGTAGACAGTTATATCATCATGGGTGTCATTAGGGTTGTTTCAATGACAGCTTAGAATATTTAGAAAGTGAAAGTAAAGTTTGTGTCTCCCCAGACTGTACATCGTCTGTCAGGGGACCCACACCTTGTGATAACTGCAAATATTATTCAGCCTCCCCTGCAAATGAAAATAAGAAAGTGAAAGTAGCAGTTATTCGCCTCAGGTCTGACGTTTGTGAGGGCCCCGTCCATTCTGTACAGATGTTGCAATTCTGTATAATTGTGTATCTTTTCAGGAATTAGTAATGATTTTGTTCTAACGGTGTCTGAACTGAAAAGTGGTCTCGACTGTAATCTGTACTAACAGAGATGATTCTCTTAATGGAACAATGGATAAGAGCATTCACCCCCACCCTGCCCCGCCCCAGAAGCCCCAGAAGCAGACATAACTAGCATAACTCGAATTTTGAATGAGGAAAATAAATGTAAATGTAAGTTAAGGTAGCAACTTCAGACTCCAGCAGATGACATTATATGATGTTGATCAGGCTATAAATACATGTGGGGTGTGCAAGGGGATTCGTAGCTAGAGGAGATGCAGTGCAGTGAATGTCTAGTTTGATATGTGGAAAACAGGTCACAAAGCAGATGTTAATGATTGACAAAAAGGAGTGATTGTATTTGGGTGCCAAAGTTCATAGTGTGAAGGAAGTAGCTGAATTTGCAGATGTACTGTAGTGTACAGTCATACGGGTCTACCAGCAGTGGTAAAAATTCTAGTCTACAGGACAGTCCCTTCACATCGCAGGTATTGATAACCCAGTCAACCTTCACATGTAGGAGCGTGAAGTTACTACTACCTTAAACACACAAGTGGCTCTGTGGAGCTTAATTTATTACAGAATTAATGAGGGGATGCACTAATGTTGAATTTTTGGATCTGAAATGATAACTGATCAACAACTAATTGTGGCTGCCTCTGATATACAGATAATCAATTTTAATGTAAATAAAGTAATGACAAATTCACACCACATTACAGCCAATGGGAACATTACAATCAGGTCAATGTGTCTGCAGAGAAAAATATATATAAAGATTATTCATAACCTCTCATACCATCACATGGCTTCAAAAATTATTGGATATGCTGGAAGTCTATTGAAACACAAAAAAGACAGTGGTTTATGTAACCCAACTCTTTGCCCAGCTCCACAGAGAACCTGCCAACTGATTGAATCCATATGAAGAACAAAAAAAAACCGTCGAAAGCCAAGTTTTCTCGAGGGCTGTGCATCTCGCCATGACAAGAGGACTGGAAACCATGTGGTCTTCTGTTCATGTTGGGAATGACATTTCCAACAAGCCCTACAACCAAGAGTCAGCATGTAGTCCTTAAAGAAATCTCCCCCCAAGGTAGAACCCTTTACAGTCTTCTATTGGTCCAGATCACAGTATCAGACAGGTCAGCATTTTTCCTGCCTGATCAGTAGTTCAAGTGGAGGGAAGAATGGTTTGGGGAATAATGCAAATGTTAAAGTCAGCCAAGATACATCTGCTGCCCAGTTTCTTTAGATTTGTGTGGGAGTCTAGCCTTTTGTAGATTCTGGAGAAGTCCGATGGACATTGGTCAGCAAGACTTATTTCTTGCCCTTTCCTGAACTATTCACTCAAATCTGGATCTTGGAGAACCATCACTATACAGTCTTGATAGAAGTACTACTGATACTGACATATCAGTCTTAACGGTGCAGTAACAAAAACAGCCTATTGTCACTAAAGGGATGAAGCAGGGTTAGGGAACCAACAGTCCAGTACAGTTTGATACAGCAGGTGCAGGAATCAGGACTTCCAGGGACTATCCCCACCTCTGGGATTTGGAAATGTGGGAAAATGTAAAATGTTTCATTACAGATATCCAGACAAACTAATCCAATCCCAACAGGTCTGTAGAGGTTAAGTGCTCTAATATTGGATAATTCAAATGGCATAGATTGAACAACTGAGAAAAATCTACGTACTAACATTCACAACGCTTGTAGATTCTAGGATCTTTCAACAGGATGAGGGATATTTGATGATTTGCTAAAATTAAAAAATAAGCCGTGTATTTGTGTGCATTCCTCCAAATGGAATCATCAGATGTTTTCACACAGAGAACGAGTAATCCAAGCATGTGGTGATGCCTAAAATACTGTGATGTCAAATCTAACCACTATATTTCACCCCCCCAAAAAAAAACAAGACTGAAAGCTTTCGCAGGTTTGCAAATGCAATCCAAAACAAAATTCCCCAGCAAGTCAAATGCCTTTGAAGCAACAGTGTTTGCACTAAAGTCCATTAACAGAAGGAAATACCAGTGTTTATATACACTGTAAATTGTTGGTATGGTGTTACGATGGCTCTATGCCTAAAATATGTTGTTATGATGGGGATGTGGTACGTTGAGCCAAATACAGTTTCAGGTTTATATTGGACCTTATTTCGTTTGGCCGTTTTGATAACCTCGGGCAAAGTGGCTCACATCGCTGTGGAGACGGCTCTTACTCCCTGCCTTAAAACAGCTTTGAAAATGTTTGGCTTCACCTTTCATTACAGTGATGTTTGCTCTCTATAGGCTCCTTACATCATCCGTCCAAATTCTTCAACCTCTTAAATAACCTAGACCAACCGAGAGGTCCAGCATCTACTCCTTCCATTCAGAACTGTATCACTTTGTTTCTAAAATTGACACAAAAAGGAGTCATACGAAAGCTGAAACTCTTCTTTCTACACAAGTTGTTCATTTCTGATCATGTTGAGCTGCTCATTAAAGATTCTGCTTCAAATAAACATCTTCAGTTATTATAAGTGTTGATTTATGGCTTCAATCCATTATTGAGGTTTGAGTCCCAAACAAATAGAACTGAGCACTGAGTTTCCGTCCTGCTGAAGCGCCCTCTTGTGGCACAAATCCGAGTTGCAAGATGACTCTACATCATGTCCCTTCAGTGCTGTGCAGCCTGAAAAATAATTCTGGGATTAAAAATCTAAAAGCTCTACATTTTAGTGTTTGGCAGTAAACTGTAAGCATTTTATTATATTACAAATTATAAATCACAGTCTATTCAAAAAGACATTCTGTATTTATTTCAATGTGGTTGCTGCATAAAAACATTAGGATTTGAGATGAGATGCTAGATCACAAAAGGAGTTACTGATGCACGTTAAATCCCACAAGTTACGTTACTTCAGTCATGTGATGAGGCAGCACATGAGAGCATTGAAGGAAGTGTTATGACTGGACTTGTGGAGGGAGTCCGAAGACGTGGAAGACCAACAATAACCTGGATGGATAACATCAAGACATGGACTGGATTATCAGGTGCTTGCCTGCTACAAGCAACCAGAGACAGATGGCATTGGAGAGAAGTGACTCGTCTGTGCAGCTCAATATCTTGAAGCGATGATCGCGTGTGACATGACCTGACATGAAAATCGACAGAAAATCAAAAGCACACAGCGTTAAAGAGACCAAGAATCCGTTAATGTAAATCCAAGAATCATCCAAAAGGAAAAGCCAATCGCAAGCCATCAGTCCCTCAATATAACAATCCTTCATGTAACAAGTCACTATGAAGTCACACTATGGGGTGTTCTTTTGGTGCAAAAGCCCAGTGATGCTAGGCTGGCAATGTAAATGTATGAATTTGGTGGCCGGAGTCTCTGAAGGAGCACTGAAGGGAAGGGTGCGTTTGTTTTGCTGAGTCTAAATATCAACAGTTGTTCCCCAGAATTGTGTACAGTGCTTTTAAAAATGTTCCACACCTAACTTCTGTAAGTATATGGGTTTGTTTGAAGAAATTGGATTACTCTCTGTCTCACATAGGCCTGGTTCCATTATGTGATTATCCGGTGTGATCAAGTCACCTCCCAGGATCTTAAAAGATAGAGAATACACACTATGGGTAGGGTAGAGTGAGTGCATGAAGCAGTGCTTAACGTGTAACAGGCAGGCAGGTATTCTGCTCTTATATATAACAACTATTCACAATTTAACAGATGTACAAACATCACAATAAACAAAACAACAGAGAAAAGTTCTATAAACAGTAACTTAAGATCACTGATGGCAAAGTCGTGTAGCTCTTACCCATAGCCATGGCTAACCATCAATTGACTGCACATCATCTTAGATATCACCTTTACACTATAAGCTCCTCCCTTAGGAACATTCCATTACCATAATAGGTAAAACAGGGTAATAGCATATATCAGTATTTTATGCAGTGACATCTTAAATAACAAATATCACAGCCTAGGCCTATTTACACTGTTCATATTTGCATGCATGATAACATTTCTCTGCTTCTTTCACAGGTTGATCTGCCCCTACCCTTCTACCAAGATGGACTATTCCAGGTAAGTAAAAAGCTCTGGATTACAATCACCACTCTGTTGTCATTCAGAATAACATAGCTGAGCACTGGTAAGTACACAGACTTATAATGGTGATGAATAGGGGTCTCTAATGTGATTACTTTCAGATTACAGCTGGTTCCTGGCCTAAGGAACTAGGTAGTTACAAGGGTGAAGAGTAATAAATCTCGTCTCATGGCCCTGGATAATGGCACCTCGGTAACTTTACCCAAGGATATTCCTATCACCCCCAGGGAAGGTTGTGCATACCTAAGTGATAAAATGAAGTCATGATTCATAGAGATGAGGAAGGTAAATATTTAGGATTCGGTCATACATGGGAAGACGAGCATATCCAAGCTTCTCTGTGTGGAGCAGACCATTAAAATGAACACTTAACACTATCATTACATTAATTTAGAGATTTAAGGCTTTGAGTGATGATGCAATCGTGGTAGCTCAGGGGGTCATTCAGTCATTAGCTCATGGCTAGTGCTATCATGTCCTTGTGCAGAGCAGTTAACCTTCATTGGGAATGTGGAAGCTGTTTGGGGAAAGGCATTAGCTAATGAAGTCAAAGCCATTTCATTCTTGTGTTCATCACACTTTACTACAGAAGCCTGCAAACACAGATGTTCTAGCACTTTTTCCATCACTGCACCTTTCAGAAGTCTGGATTGATGGTAAATCTCTGACTAACTGGAGATGAACACCGACAGCGTTAGTAAAACTGTTAAACCTTCAGGACATCTCCTTCCTACCTAATAAATCTAAGCCTATTAAATTCGATATCATCGTGAATCACTCACTTTCTGCTCAAAAACATCTCCACATGCACTCCATAAACCCTAGTATGGCATGGTTCTTACATTACTGCTACCCCAGAACCTACAGTCCTATGCTGGAGGCATCACGTCTATTTGGCAACTTGAAAATTAAACTGGTTCGCGCCAATAAAAATATAGAAATAAGTCACTCTGCCGTCAAATTAACAACGCAATCAATCATCACATTAACAGCACAACAGCTCAAAATCAGCCACGCTTCCGATCAAAGGTTTGGATGTACAGTCTTAGACAAAAGGTCTGGAAGCGTCTAAATATAGTATTAACATTCTAGTTCTGACTTAATACAAACTTTAATGGTCCAATACTTTTGCACAGGCCACACTTTAGGCTTATTATAAACAGTGACTGTGCAATCAATGTGCAGAGGTTTGATCTTAATAGAGAATGTAAACAAGATGAACATGTCAGTGCCCTGCTTTGCATTGGCACAGTGTTAGTGAAGGTGCTGATGGATGATTCTCTGTAATGTTCTCAAACAGACTGGATCTACTACCTTCCACTCCGTGCTGTCCTCCAGCCTGTAGCGGATCTGGTACTTGGCCTGGAAGAGGAAGTCTTTGAGGGCCGGCGGTGTTCCCCAGCGAACAGTCAGCTGGTCCTCCAGGTCACCCACTCGGCTCACGTGGACGTCTGCCGGGGGGTCTGTTGTCACTGGGAGAGGAATCGAGGTAAACTAATCATTTAGCATATTACACATTTCAGCATATTGTAGTCAAGAGGAAAAGGAACAATGACTAGATGGATGGATGGATACAATCGGAAGAAGCCTGAAGACCTAAACAGAAGGTATGTCCTGTAGAAGCACTATCCATAAGATCAACAGTGTATATTGATTAAACTATTAATTATATCTCTAATGTTATTGAGTTGATACAGGATCACAAAACATTGTGAAAGTGAAGTGTAAGGATTGACTTTAAGATTACACACACACACACACACACACACACACACACACGCACACACGCACACACACACACACAGGCACGCGCATGCATTCACACACACACACACACACACACACATACACATACATTCATGGATACACACATACATACATGGATACACACACACACACGGGTGCGCGCGCATGCATGCATGCACACATACATACATGAATACACATATATATATATATATATATATATATATATACACACACACACATATACACACACACACAGGCGCGCGCATGCATGCACACACACACACGCGGGCGCGCGCACGCATGCATGCACACACACACACACACGTACGCGCGGGCACGCGCATGCATTCACACACACACACACACACACGTGGGCGCGCGCGCATGCACACACATACAGTGCATGCATACATACAGACACATAGATACATACACACACACACACGGCTCATTTATTTCCAAAGCTCTGTTGTGTGTAGGCTGGGTATGCTGATGGTAACATCCCATCAAAATATTGATGAGCTTTGATTCTGTAGCTAAGCAGAGGCGTTTAGGTGTGGCAGGTGCGTCATTGCTCTGGCATCATTAGTGCAACACCCACATTACTTTTCCAGCTGCTGCTCACCTCCAAACCTGCCCCACCTCCACACACACATGAGCAAATATGGACCAGTTATTGCATGGCCTAGCCTGAATCAGCCTTGCCAAGCTCTAATACTTCCTGAATTAAATGATATTTCTGAAAACTCAATTTTTATGAGAACATCTGATATCTGAAATTTTCAATCTGAGGCAGGTTTGGCCGGCAGTCAAAGATAATACTGTCCTAAGGCTTTTATGGACAGTCTTGGAGTTTTCCTTTCATGTCGCATCACTGTTTAAGCGCAGCCCGGGGCGCACTGGGGTATTCAGATTAGCAAAAGCCTCGTAAACTTCCGTTCTCACGTGAAAAAAAAGCTCTGAACGGAGGCTGTGAGAGTGGGGAGGGGTGGAGAAACAGTCAAAAGAAGTGGGGCAGGAGTGAGACGATTCGTCACGGACCCCACCCAGCCCTCATACACCTGGGATAGGCGAGGGGAATGGAATGGGGTCAGAGTTCACACTCACCCACGTCTAGGATATCCAGACTGATGACGTCTGAGGTGGCGCTTCCCAGCTGATTGGAGGCCTCCACCCAGATCTCGTAAGGCGTGAAAAGGGCGAGGTCGCGGGGGATGTAGCAGGTGTACGGCTGCCCCGCACTGTAGTCCTCGCACGTCTTCTCCTGCCCGTACCACCTACAGCAACAAATACCATGAACGCTCAGTATTAAGATGCCTCCATGCAACACATTTATCAGATCAGCTTCTCATAGCCTTCCACTTGGATAACACTTTCCTAGTTGTGGATCACTCATCACTTGGCTAGGAGTCTAGATAATTTGGATATTTTGAACATAATGACACCACTGTCTCTGAAACATCAGTAAAATCCTGAGAAATGATAAGAAGTTGAGTTTCTAACATGGTCACAGTTTGCTTGGTCCCAAAAACATCCTACTTAAGAGTGTAATAATCAATACTAAATAGCTTTTGGGAATGATCTATCAGACAATCTGCCATCTTTAGTAGTCATATTAGACATTACCTTATCTAGACTAGGGCTGCCATGATTAGTCGACTAGTCACGATTATGTCGACTATTAAAATGGTCGACGACTAATTTAATAGTCGATGCGTCGTTTGTTTTTTTTACTTTAATTTTCTCTCCAAACTGCTGCGTCTGCCTTTCTGTCCTTGACGCACATGCGCAGTAGTGGTAACCGGGGTAGACCGTGGATGACGTCACAGGACGTTATACAGACAGGCTCATCATGGCTACCCGGCAACGGAGCTCAAAAGAGTGGGATCATTTTAAGAAAATGAAAGAGAAACGTGTGCAATGCAATATCTGCATGTCAGAACTTGGCTTCCACGGCAGCACAACTGCGATGCACGAGCACCTGAAAAGGAAGCCTGTTGTGGCTGATTGTGACAATGATGAAGAGGGACCGTTATCTCGGTAAGCTAAATTGCTAATTAGCTGCTAAAATTAGCGTAAACAGAGTTAACTTGCTGCTTACTCATATTTATAGCTGTAAAAGTGAACATTAGCGATGACGATTTGATTAATTAGCCTTAGCACACATTCATGTGTTTTCTGTAACTTTATAACAGTCATGTGTTTGAATAGGAATGCTAATGTTTTCTAACGTTATGTTTCAGTGCTACGTTTACACTTTATGCTAAACAGTTAAATAATTGTTTGTTGCAACAAGCTGCATATTTCATTAAAGGTTTAATGAACTATGATCTTAATTTTTTTAATTTTTAGTTAGCATATAGCTGAAATATAATGACGGTTATATAATAGTAGCTGCACTGTAGTGCGATAAGCTGTATGTTTTATATTCAATTAACGTATGATCGTAAAAAATAATCTGTGATTAGTCGACTATAAAAATTATAGTTTGTGGCAGCCCAAATCTAGACCTTCATTAGGTTATAATACCACACTTTATTAACTAAGCTTCTTATTGGCTAATAAATAAATGAAGACTGTATTTCACATCAATGAGCTGTACATGAGGATCATCCACAAAAGCTTCATTAGAGCTTAGCTCATGTTCAGTTGTTGAGACACATTGGCTCTATACACCGCTTCATACCATTAATTGGTACATTGTTTACTTTGAAATATTGTTTAATGATGCTTAATACAGTCAACCTTCAAGACTCTCTGATCATGTCTGGCTCAAGACATCACAGCATAACGGAGCATTGCCGTCTATTCAAAGTTCTGACTTGTAACGCTATGCTCTGATCATTTAAATCAGATATAAAATTAATATTCGCACATCTGCTTTTTGTTGTATATCATGACTTCAACTGAGTTTTTTAACCATTATGTTGATACAGTATGTCAAAGTGTAACATAATTGGCAGGTGATGTTAAGCTGAAAATAAAGATACTAAACACTGGCATGGTAAGCTTTTTTAAATGTACTTTAAAGTACCCAAAAATAGTCAAAATAGCGCAGGACTCATGTGGTCAACATGAAAATCTCCACCCTAAAATGCTCATTTTTTATTGTTCAAAAAC
>BRDA01068855.1:0-14240 GCA_036984385.1 Crenuchus spilurus
TCTCTCTCTCTCTTTCTCTCTCTCTCTCTCTTTCTCTCTTTCTCTCTCTCTCTCTCTCTCTCTCTCTCTCTCAGTGTGAGCTGGCTCTGGCCCTGAGGCTCGGCCATGGCAGTGTGTAATTACAGTCTGGAGTGCTCATCAGGCGCAGAAAGAACAGAGCCACTCGCTCTCTGCCAGGCTGACCTCCTTAATAAACACTTCTCTTGACATGGCCTCAACAATGGAAACATCAAAAGCTTGGAGACCAAGACTGGAAAAACACCCTCGTAAGAATGTCAGACAGACGGAGGTGGAGGAGGAGGCGTTATCGGAGTGTAAATGAAAGAAATGTTTTAGTTATATGAAAGAGAGTCATGTAGATTTTCAAATCAGAGTCCATTGCAATAAAGCCACAGAACAGTGAATCTCTTCTTCTTTAAAGTAATAGTTCAGCAAATTTACAGCAGTTTTCTTCTTTAGTTTTACACTAGAACTAAGAGGCTGATGTAGCTTACAAGTCTTCCCCACCAATTAGCATGGTGCTAACCTGTGTCTCACACTGTGGTGTGTTGTTCAGCAACCTCAAATAGAGTTCACTATATATAATATGACACTATGTTATAAAGTGCCACATCAAAACATTAGAATGTCATTTAAAAAAGTGAATTTGTTCATATTTTATATCAAAAAGGTAAACTTACATTTTATATTCATTACACATAACATTGCATTATATTGCATTTTTAAGACCTGTTTAGAGAATGTTAAAATTTGAGGAGGCGGTTTTCATGTAAATGAGACACTGCTCGCCCCACCCCCCCTTCAGCAAAAATCACAGAGCAGAAACTCATAGACAGCAGACAGACACACTGGAGAGATCACCAAACAAGTGTTGTTTCTCTGATTTATTTCTCACTAATGTTACTTACTGTGCCTTTTTTTACAAACTCTACCGCTCTGGATCATCTGGTCTCTCTCAGCCATTAACAGTGTTATAACAGTGTAATTCCAAATCAACTCACACAAACATTAAGCAGTAATCCATACTGATCCAAGATAAACAGCGGAGTTTCCATGTTCTCCACATGTCTGCATGGGTTTCCTCTGGGGTCTCCGGTTTCCTCCCACAGTCCAAAAACATGGAGGTCAGGAGGATTGGGTACTCTAAATTGTCTGTGTGTGTGTGTGTGTGTGTGCACCCAGCGATGGATTGGCGCCCTGTCCTGCACTTAGTTGAATAGTGTAATGCCCTGCACCCAGTGAGGGAGTAGAGGACTGACCGTGACCCTGATAAGGGTGTGATAATGGATGGATAAATGGATTAATAAATCTGCATTTTACAAAAAAAACTACTGTTGAAGCAGAAGTTTTTCCCCATTCCTTCCCCAGCAAATTTCTTTGTTCTATCATAAATGGTGCAGTTACAGTCAGGAGATACCGACCAATTTATACTAACCCTGCATCATTTAAGATACAGGTAGAATGGAATCTTCTAACACACACACACACACACACACACACACAGTCTATCTTTCTCTCTCTCTCTCTCTCTCTCTCTCTCTCTCTCTCTCTCTCTCTCTCTCTCTCTCTCACACACACACACACCTCCAAACTTATGAGAGTGAGATGCATATTAGTTTATTATTTCTGAGGCATTTATTCAACTGCTGCCTCTCTTTTAAGGTGGAAGGACGAGTTCAAATAAGATGCTGATGAATAAGAAGGTAACTTCAGCTTCATACTGTTCACCACAGATAAACTCAGTCTTTAGAGATACAGATCCATCAGTGGGGGTGTGCACAATAAGGGAAGTGCAATCTTGAAACAGTCTTTAAATTTCATGTTTTCAAATCAAGAAAGTTGAGTTGTTATGTCATATTTAATTAAATCTCAGATCTGCTGCTTAGATGTTGCTCTTAAAAACATCTCAGTCATCTCACAATTGTCTCCTTTTATGTTTTAATACAGCCCTCAATAAAGTCTTACATTGTGCTCAGATTTGCTCAGATGACACTCATGTTTACTAAACATGAATCTCAGTATGAACTCATCATTTATCATTTAGGAGTTTTCTCAGTTTTGATGCTGTGAATGACTGTTACGTTTATCTAGGCCAGATGTATCTCATGTTTCCTTTAAGTCTCATGTTATTTCTCATAATGAACTATAGGAGAATCTCATTTAAGTGTCCTGAGCCATCCAAGAGCAACATTTGAACAATAAATGATTTATCTGGGTTCTTTCTTGTTTATGTAAATGTACCAGGCAGGTTAAAGGTCCGCTTAGATTTAAACTACCTTTATTTAAAAGCTTATTAGCCTCTTGGTGGATTGGCTACAGGTAGAGTCAAGGGAGACACTGACGAAATTAGATTTTTGGTCAAACTATATATTTAATTGGAGTGTTTCGTTACCCAGATGTTGTGCCATTCGCTATGCTTCCCTTCACTGATCCTTCAGTGAGCTGAACCGTAACATGGCAGCCAAATGAGAGACAACAGAAGGCAAATAGGAGCAGCATGATCATAATGTAATATCCTCACGGTCATCTCTTGCTTTGTTTTTTACTTTCTCCTTGACGTAGCGTGGTTATCAAGATAATTGTATGGTATTTTCACGCTTTTTCTGAACGTGCAGTGAAGGGGGCAAAACAAGAGCTCCGTAGCTCTGATGGTGGGAGAGCCTCCACCTCTCACTGCTGTACTAATTAGACACACTCTGGAATCAAAAGCGGCGCGAGCGAGCCGAGTTAATTGATTTTTATCTGGCGAGGCTGTAATTACACTGTTGTTTTTTTAAGTGTGGCCTCCCTTGTGCCAATACTGACTGAGGCAAAGTAAAAACACATCAAGTCACAGGGCGCCTGTGGAGAGTGGTCAGGAGTGTTCTGATAGTGGTTGGGTTTGCGGGGGGAAAAGGGGGATCATCCTGGCTTCATAATTTCACATTATACCCTAATTACTTTATCAGTGGGCTTTTCTTTCAGCTGCATGAGCTGTGTGTCTTCATTAAGAAAGGACATCACCCTCATCCTCATTTATTTTATGAGTGGATCTCTAGAATCCAGCTATAAAGAAACTCGAATCTCAAGAGGTGCTGAATTTACTGAATGAACAGTATGATCAATGTTATTGTTGGTGTTATGTATTAATTAATTAATAATAAATAAATGATTAATCATATACATTCCTCACTACTTTATTAGAAACACCTTCTTTGCAATGTAAAATTCTGTATTTTTACTTTGAGCTATACAAACACTATTCATTTGAAATATTTATACTCTAATAGCACCAATAGTTAATATCCCATCCTTACATAATGTAATTACTTACTGTGAGGTATTGTTTAGAGTCATTAAGTGCCTCAGATGTTTGGATAATGTACATTTTTACTGATGTATCTCATATTGTCTATCTTTTGACTTGTGTTGAAATGTAAATAACCATCTCAGCATGATGGGAAAACGTCAGTAAATCTTCACTTGCACAGGCAACAGTGCTAACTGAAACAGTGAACCTTGTGAAATTTTGGGTTAAAGTATAAAATAACTTTTGTGGGTGCAGTTATGAAATAATACATTTGTGGGTGGAGCTTTAAAATCCTTCATTTCTGCATGGCACTATGAAATACTAAATTTGTTGGCGCTACTAAATTACACATTTGTGGGTGGAGCTCTGAAATTATAAATTGATGGGTGAAGCTATAAAATAATACCTGTGTGCTTGAAGCTACAAAATAATACTTCTATGGGTGGAGCTATGACATAACATTTATATGGGCAGAGTTATTAAATAGCACATTTGTGGGTGGAGCTACAAAAAAGAGTTTGTAGTGTAATAATGCTGTAATTGTTGTGAAATGAACAGGCTCTGAGAGAGTTCACAGAGGTTTGTTGAACACTGAATCTCTTCCCCGTAGCATTCTGCTGATAAATGTGTTCTTCCTCTCAGTGACCCTGAAGGTCGTGAGTGTGGAGTAGAATAAAGCCTCAGTCGACCAGAGTAGGTAACAGCAGCATAATTCACTCTCTCCACACATACCCACACACACTTTAATCTCAAATGTAATCAAACTGCCTTTTGTGTGTGTGTGTGTGTGTGTGTGTGTGTATCAGACAGCATATTATTGTGCTAAAATGCATGAAAACACACTCACTTACATGCCATTAGCACAGTGTGTTAAACCAGCTGTGAGGTAAAATGATCCGTAAGTTCAGTACAGATGAGCCAATCAGCTCATCACAAACAGCACAGCCAGCCAATCTGACCCTCAGTGAGTATGTTTATTAAAACTCACCACTCTGCAGAAAACAGAGTCTGTACTCCCCCCCCCCTCTCTGTGATGTTGGCTGGGGATATTGTGAAGGAGATGGGCTGGTGGAGTTTTGAAAGTGTGAAACAGAAGGTAAAAATATCCAAACTCAGTCAACCACACACTTACCATTACATGGTTGTATGTAAATTTTCAGTCAAATGGTCCCCCTGTAATAACAAATACACAACCGACATATTTGTGAGTGGCAAAAGTGAACCTTTGCTTTCAGTATCTGGTGTGACACCCCTTGCAGTAATAACTGTAACTAAACGTTTCCGGTAACTGTTCTTTAACCGTTCTTTGGTTGAACAACTTGTGTGTTTAGTGTTGTTGTCTTGCTGCATGACCCACCTTCTCTTGAGATTCAATTCATGGACAGATGTCCTGACATTTTCTTTAGAATTCTCTGATATAATTCACAATTCATTGTTCCATCAATGATGACAAGCCGTCCTGGCCCAGATGCAGCAAAACAGGCCCAAACCAAATACTACCACAACCATGTTTCACAGATGAGATAAGGTTTTTATGCTGGGATGCAGTGTTTTCCTTTCTCTAAACATAACACTTTTCAATTAAACCAAAAAAGTTATATTTTGGTCTCATCCATCCAAAAACATTCTTCCAATAGCCTTCTGACTTATCTTTAGCAAGCTGAGGATGAGTAGCAATGGTCTTTTTGGAGAGCAGTGGTTTTCTCCTTGCAACCCTGCCATGCACACCATTATTGTTCAGTGTTCTCCTGATGGTGGACTCATGAACATTAACATTAACAAATGTTAGAGAGGTCTTCAGTGGCTTAGAAGTAACCCTTTCTCCAAAATCTTTCTCCATTTGTATACAATCAGTCCATACACTGTAGAGATGGTTTTGTAACCTTTTCCAGCCTGACGAGCATCAACTCTTTTTCTGAGCTCCTCAAGTTCATGCCATGACAACACTGCCACAAACATGTTGTGAATTGCAGACTTTGATAGATCACTGTTCTTTAAATAAAACAGGGTGAAGAAACACACACCTGATTGTCATCCCATTGATTGAAAACACCTGAATCTAATTTCATTTTCAATTTAACTGCTAATCCTAGAGGTTCACATTTTTGCTACTCACAAATATGTCATACTGGATCATTTTCCTCAATAAATAAATGACGAATTATAATATTTTTGTCTCATTTGTTTAACTGGGTTTTCTTTATCTACTTTTAAGATCTGATGATGTTTTAGGTCATATTTATGCAGAAAAACTGAAAATTCTGACGGGTTCACAAACTTCCAAGCACCATTGTATTGCCCAAGATGGCTAACAGTTTGTTGAGGGTCCTTTGTTTTGCCACCACCTCTAACAAGTCCAGCTTAATGCCTACAACTGATCACATGGCCAAAACCCGCAGCTCAATGTTGATAAAAGAGACAAAATGTGGAATGCAAAACAATTTTTCACATAAAACCTGTACTTGTCCGGTAAATAAAAATATCCAGCTCACAGTGATTCTGTAGACATGGCAAACTGAAAACAGACATCAGTGCAGTTATATTTGAGTTTGTGCATCATACTAGTATGATTCCTTCAACGGTCACAAGAGAAGATTTTTGGAAAATGAACACATGAACATATCATTTAATTACATTTCAAGTTGGTATTTAATCTACACTACTACCCTTTAAGAATAAGCTCTTACTTTTCTGAAATGAGCTTTGAATGATAATTATCGGCATTACACATTCATAACATTGACAGCCCCTATATATATATATATATATGTGTGTGTGTGTGTGTGTGTGTGTGTGTGTGTGTGTGTGTGTGTGTGTGTATGCATGCACAAATTCTGGATGTTCTGTTTATTTTCGTGTAAAACTCTTTGGACACTTTGCTGAGCTTTACATCATCACTACCTGCAACAGTAGCTGCGTTTAGGTTCAGACTCATGATCTGTTCCTCATTTTAATCTCAGGAGATTGCACAGTGAAGTTTGGTGCTTTCCAGGCCGCAATT
This sequence comes from Crenuchus spilurus, assembly GCA_036984385.1. NCBI lineage: Eukaryota > Metazoa > Chordata > Actinopteri > Characiformes > Crenuchidae > Crenuchus > Crenuchus spilurus. The sequence goes on from BRDA01068855.1 coordinate 6,291, forward strand.
ATTTATACTCTGATGTTTCCGTAATTCTATTATTAAAGATGTTCATACAGTGTACAAGATTATTTTACTCTGAAATGATATTTAGCCAAAATTTTTACTTTGTCAGTTTTATCCAAATCAATACATCCATTAATTAACCAAAAATTAATAGTCAAATATGTTATGTTGCTCATTTTGAGAATACTGTAAGCTCCTTATAAAATCACACATTTTTACTTGTTTATTAAATACAATTATCTCATTTATCCTGACATCCAGAGCATTTATCCTGAAACAAGCAACATGATCTGCTAATACAGTGAAATAATTTTACTGAATACACTTCAAAAATGTCTTATTATAAATTGTGATAAGCTAAATGAAAAAAAAATATGCAGAAAGATGTAATTTTTTTGTAGTCTATAACGTTTAAAAACAGTATTGCTGTGTGGAAGAAATATGAATTTAAAAATATTCATTTGTTTTGTCTCAGATGTTGCTGTAGCCCTGGAAACAAAAATAAACTGAACGGGAGTTTACACTTCAGCACGTCCGTTGGGGAACATACCATCCCCAGGGAAAGACAAATCCAAAAGGAAATCTCCTTAAAATCTCAGTAGTTTCTTTTATATGACAGTAAGATCCAATGGAAACACAAACGAGTCGGTAATCCTGCTTTGAGTTTCTTATTGTCTTTAGTGTTACTGTTTTGTTTTCTTTGTTTTGTTTTTTTGACTGTAATTTCTTGTGTGAAGCTTGTCAGAATAATTAGGCCTCAGACCAGTTTTCAAAACATGGAGAACCATTTTTGAAACCCATGTTTGCAGTTATTACACAACAATAGCATATCATAGTCATATTGCCATATTGGTTGTATATTAATAAAAACATGGAACTTTCTCACCTTATTGCACATTTGAGCACATTTTTAAGTTTAAGGTAATGTCTGCATAGTCTGTCTGGATTTACTGAACATATTGTCTGTTCTGTACTGTTCTGTGCTGCTATTTCTGTACTAAATTTAGCACTATGCCCAGCACATGTGATGAGAAAATGAATGATAATAAAGCTGACTGTGACTTCAGTTTGCCCACCTATGTACAGTAATGCTTAGTTCACACTACATGATTTTAGCTCAGTTTTCCAGTCGCCGACCAGTTTTTTGTAGCTCGCTCTTCTCGGAGGCAAGTCGGGGAAGACTCTGGGCTTGCTCAGTCATGTAGTGCCTGAAAGATGCTTGCTGAACCATCGCCGATTGACGGCCACCAGTCTCAGAAACCTGGGAAATATTTGACATGCTGAATATCTGAAATGCATTCAGCGACTGTGTCAACAGCAGTAACTACCTACAACCAATGAGATCAGAGAGAGAGAGAACCATGTGTCCGTTGATGTAATCTCTCTGTTATTGTTATTGGTGACTGCACTGCAGAAATAATGATTATATCTATGATCAGTGTAATGGACAGATGAAGTAAAGCTGGTGACAGTGTGTGTAATATTGTTAGTTTATTAACGTGTGCTCTCACTATGATGATATTTGTGTAGGCCTCTTATTTTTACAAGTGAAAAACTATGAAAATAAAAGAGGCAGCACTGGTTTGAAGGCAATAGTGTGTATCTTTTTCCCTCCGTTAATATTCACATTTGCCGGCTTCTATTTTAAAAATGGCAGCAGTAACAAATATAACTGTAACTGTACTGCTGGCTCATAGCCTGTGTGCCGGCTGTATTGTTCTGTCCTTGTGACGCGTTTTTGGAGAGCAGCCAGGTTAGTCTGCGATGGAAAATCCTGCAGTTTGTGACACGGGTTGCTGACCAGTCTTGTAGTGTGAAACCCACAACAACTTAAAGACTCGCAATTACAGCTCAACCAGTCATGTAGTGTGAACAGCACAATGAATGATGACTCAAAAAAGTTGTTTAGTGTAAACCATGTAAAATTACTGACACTTCTTGAAAACATAGTTTCATGATTTTTAAATATTTTAAACATTATTAAAGCTCATTTTTAGGCAAATCAATGATATAAACACTCTAAGTGAAATTTTTAAAATATTTTTTGCAGCAAAATGTATTGATAAATAAATAAACATACACAACTGGATACATTTTGCTCAAATGTAGAAGTAACTTCACTTTTAAACATAGTGCTCTTGATATGGTGATCTCGCAACAACAAACCTTAATTATTTTTATTGTCTTAGATTTTTATTTTTTCAGGAATATTGACAGATCAATAAACATTCACAACTAGGTAAATAGTGCTTCACCTTTAAACATTTTGTAGCAATAGAAAAATGTACTTCAGCAGGGTGTTTGCAGTTGCACAGTTTCACCAGGGAGGGTGGCTATCACAATACTCTCTCCCGTGAGCATTCAGAGGGAGTGCTGACTGCTCTATGGGGTTTCTTATCTCCAGCATTTCACACCGGCCCACTCACACCATCTCAGTCAACAGCCAAACACAGGCTGTTATAGTTAATTGCTCATTTGAATCCATAAAGACAAGCAATTATGTTTATGCGTGTAGTAAAACGGATTAAGCTCTCTGTACTGCTCCCCAAACACAACAGCCACCACACCAGCCTGATACTTACTCAGCAGAGATGCTGCTGATGGCTCTTTAATTCTGCACTTGAAAGGTGAAAAATGAAGTGAAGTATTGAGACTAATTATGTTACCTCTTTTTATTCACAACCATGAGAGGCTGAGATGTATTAGGCTCTCCATCCACAGATTAGTTTATTGCACGTGTTTATAAAAAGGCCAGATTAGCATTTTGACCGAGGGTGAATAAATGAGAAATGTTGATTTTGTCCTTTTTTTTCACCTCTCTGAATGATCTGCATTACATGTTTTTTTTATGTAGTTATTCTTACAATGAATATCTTGGGCAGAGATGTTAGAAATTACATTTGTATTTTTCAGTTGTTTGTCTAATGTCAACTTTATTGTCATATCACCTTACATGGGTGTGAAGGCAAGTGAAAAAAAAGGTATGTAGTCACTGCAGTACTTAATACTACAAAATATTATAATAATATGAATAACAGTGATTATTTACACATTACTCGCCACCACTATTGTACATTTTTCTATATATATATTTTTGGGGTTTTTTTATATACAGTGAGGAAAATAAGTATTTGAACACCCTGCGAATTTGCAAGTTCTCCCACTTAGAAATCATGGAGGGATCTGAAATATTTATCTTAGGTGCATGTCCACTGTGAGAGACATAATCTAAAAAAAAAAAAGTCAGGAAATCACAATGTATGATTTTTTATTAATTTATTTGTGTGTTACTGCTGCAAATAAGTATTTGAACACCTGTCAATCAGCAAACATTCTGGCCCTCAAAGGCCTGTTAGTTGCCTCTAAAAAGTCCACATCCACTCCACTTATTATTCTAAATTAGAAGCACCTGTTTGAGGTTGTTAGTTGCATAAAGACACCTGCCCACCCCACACAATCAGTAAGACTCCCAACTACTAACATGGCTAAGACCAAAGAGCTGTCCAAAGACACCAGAGACAAGATTGTAAACCTTCTCAAGGCTGAAAAGGGCTACGGGGCAATTGCCAAGCAGCTTGGTGATAAAAGATCCACCGTTAGAGCAATTATTAGAAAATGGAAGAAGCTAAACATGACTGTCAATATCCCTCTGACTGGGGCTCCATGCAAGATCTCACCTCGTGGTGTATCAATGATCCTAAGAAAGGTGAGGAATCAGCCCAGAACTACATGGGAGGAGCTGGTCAATGACCTGAAGAGAGCTGGCACCACTGTTTCTAAAATTACTGTGGCTAATACAATAAGATGTCATGGTTTAAAGTCATGCATGGCAAGGAAGGTTCCCCTGCTTAAATCAGCCCACGTCCAGGCCCATCATAAGTTTACCCATGACCATTTTTAATGATAAATAGAACTTTTTGGTCTTAATTCCACTCGCTGTGTTTGAAGGACAAAGAATGATGAGTACCATCCCAAAAACACCATCCCTACTGTGAAGCATGGGGTTGGAAGCATCATGTTCTGGGGGTGTTTTTCTGCACATGGGACAGGATGACTGCACTGTATTAAGGAGAGGATGACCGGGGCCATGTATTGTGAGATTTTGGGGAACAAGCTCCTTCCCTCAGTTAGAGCACTGAAGATGGGTCATGGCTGGGTCTTCCAAAATGATAATGACCAAAAGCACACAGCCAGGATAACCAAGGAGTGGCTCCGTAAGAAGCATATCAAGGTTCTGGAGTGGCCTAGCCAGTCTCCACACCTAAACCCTATAGAAAATCTTTGGAGGGAGCTCAAGGTGTTCACAGGTGTTCAAATACTTATTTGCAGCAGTAACACACAAATAAATTATTAAAAAATCATACATTGTGATTTCCAGATTTTTTCTTTTAGATTATGTCTCTCACAGTGGACATGCACCTAAGATTAACATTTCAGACCCCTCCATGATTTATAAGTGGGAGAACTTGCAAATTCGCAGGGTGTTAAAATATTTATTTTCCTCACTGTATGAGTTGTGGATTAGAGGCTATGATATATCCATATGTACACATTTCACTTTTCAGTCATATAAGTTATAATCAGAAGTTATTTTATATACAGATGTCCACATACAGTATATACAGGATGATTGTACATGATGGGAGGATGTACAGGTGTGTGTGCAGGTGGATGTGCTGGACTTAAAGCTCAGTGAGTCTATGTTGGTAGTGTGAATGTGTTTTGATTGTCCTTGAGGAGCATGATGATTGAGATAACAGTACTACTGACTTTTCAGTAGCCTGGGGAAAGAAGCTGTCTTGAAACTCACTGGATGTGGACTTTATGCTTCTGTACATCTTGCCACTTGGCAGCTGAGAGAACAGACAGTGGCTTGGGTGGGTGGAGCCTTGTAGATTCCTCCTGGTCTTTCTCAGGCAGTGGCTGGTGTATAAGTCCAGGAGGTCTGAGAGTTGAACCCTGGTGATGTGCTGGACTGTTTGCACCACCCACTCTTGGGCTTTCCGCTCGGTGGCCGTGCACTTCCCATACTAGCTGGTGGTGGAACACGGCAGCATACTCTCCACAGCACCTGTGTAAAAGATTCTGAGGCTATGGGGGTCAACTCCAAACCTCCTCAGCCTTCTGAGGTACAAGAGGTGCTGTTGTGCTTTTTTCACCACCTGCGTGGTGTGTTCAAATATGAACATGTTCACATTATAAATGCAATATAAGTCTAAATGCAAAAACAATAAGAATTAACATGAAATGAATAGACATAAAAATATGAAAGAATTTACCTAAAGTGACAAGCTATGAAATAAAACCAAATAAAGTCTAATAAAACCTGGACATTTCCAGTACATTGCTCAATTTTTCATCTATGAAATAAAATCTAAATCCAGTTTCATATACAATATTTCGACCATGGTAATTGATATATTGCCATAAACAAAGGCACTGTATCCAGAGGAGTGGCTGAATGAGATGTTAAAATTACTCATTTATAGCAGCATCCCCTGAAAGCCCATTGCTTCCCCCCCACCAGATTTGTCCTCAACACAGGAAATAAAGATAAGTTAAAAGGATATCAAGTCACTAGGTCTAGTGTCTTAGGCAGGAATACATTTTTCACCAAAGATTCAGTTGTTGTTTGAGCTTGTAATTCATGTTCATATTAAACATATTGGCAATAAAAAGAACATGGCTATAGAAAGGCCCATTAACCAGACCCTAAACCTGGGCTAGCTCCAGTTCTGGAGAGACCAAGATCGTTTCTATCAATATATGACATGCCATTCATGGATGACTGAAAAAGTGATAGTTTTTTAAAAATGTACTATTTGTAAATAGAATGATTGTCTACATTTAAGTAGATTTAATGCAACACACAGTATTCAATAGTCTCACTCTACTAAATACTCATACTAAAACATGTCACACTAAAGTGATGGCACACAGCACTACGACCTGAAATCAAATTGCCAAATGAAATAGCAGCCAAGAACCCCTAGAATGAGTGTACAAAGCAAAGGCTGTCAGCTAGACCACACTGGCATGCTCTAAAATAGAGCGTAAACCTGTAAGAGTGATATTACATTTTTTTATAAAATTTATTAAATCAGCTGTAAGAGTGATATATTTTTTTTCATTCATTTATCCATTTCATTAGACTTTTGTATTTATTTCTCATTTTTTAAGTAAAACTACAGTTATTCTATATAACATTCTTTTTGTTGTTGTTAATATTTTGGAGTGTCTGTAACAGATTAGTTGGATTTGCATTATGTCTAATAGGAAATTTAAATAAATAAATCGGTTACCATCAGGCATTTTGGAATAAATTAATAACAAAAGCAAAGGTTTCCACTGTATAGTGCTCTTTTAGAGAAAAGCTAAGTTGCTTCCAAAAGTTTTCAAAATCACATCGGAAAGATCAAATTAAAGCCAAACATATTGTTGTTTTGGTTTGTTATGCTCAGCATTGGCAGCAGATGTACTTTTGACCTGCTTAACTTCTCAACTTGTCAGCTAGTCTGCTGTCTTAGCATTATTACACAGAGAGGCAGAACAGTGGTGATGCTAATGACAGTGTGGTGTGGTAAATAATGAGTGGTAAGTGACATAAATATGTTAAAAAAATGACTTAGTGTTGCAAAATGTCAAGATATCTTCTTGTATTCTACACAAAAAGAAAGTCAAAGTTGGTCTCAAAGGCTTAAAATGTATTATTACTTTTTGTTATATGGGTGCTACCCTGTTCAAAATCATGAAATTGCAATTCCGAGATGTCAGCACTTTCTGAGGCCTAATGTACACTAACAGGGGTAAATTAAAAATCTCCTTTAATGCTTTTCACCCATTCATCTGCACTAAATTGGCATTTACAAAGTGAGTAATTTTGAAGATGGCTGTTGCTTGTACAGTTCTGATATCTCACTGTGTGTATTCGGACTCCCAGTGTATATTCTCCATAGATCTGGCATTGTTCTGTTCATTGACTAAAATGCTTGTATAGCCAAAACACAAAAACTGCACTTTCCAATTTACCAATGTTAGTGTGCACTAGGCCTGAGGGGAAATTACAACTCAGCTGGCTGTTGTAATGTGTTTTTCCTTTTGGAAGTTGAACACTTCCCAGTTCTCACATAATCATGAACGCAATGTTGCTGTGGTCCGCTGACACAGTACGAACGGTTCTGTTTGAACAGGATGCAGGACCGGTGTGTAATTTCATCAGCGGTTCTCCAGTCAGTGTGTGTGTGTGTGTGTGTGTGTGTGTGTTTGTCACTGTCTGTGATGCCTCAGCCTCAGGGGAAATTAATCCAAAGCTGGAGATGCCTGACCCATTACACTGAACTGCCACTCATAATACACACACACACACACACACACACACACCCAAACCATGATTCAGTGATTCAGTAAGTGACTAAATCTCTCTGTCTATATCCAGATTCAGCAACTCACTTTTTTGTAGCTCATGATCATTTCAGTGACAAAAATTGAGCAAAATCCCCCCAGTTTCCCCTACTAGCATATAGTCAGCTAGTTAATATATGTATAATTGCTTCTTTATATTTACAGTACTGCTACTAATCTAACAAGCTAATGGCAGCCTAAGAACACCATTTGTAACTGCATGCCTAAATCATCAAACACTTCCTCTCACTGTTGTCTGAACCATCACTTTATATAATAATACAGGAGTGTGTATATACTAAAGGGTGATACACTATCAACTGATGCACAGAATTAATTGATTTAACCTCAAGAGTCAAGGCCAGACATGTGCTCTGTTTAGCAGTAACTGACCATTGTGTCTGGCAGTGTGTCTCCTGTTAACCGTGACTAGGGCCTAATCAATAAGAGTTATTCACAATCACTCAACACAAAGAGAGGGTCAAGCTTTGACCATGAAATTCATAATGAGAAGCTAAATATATCAGGAATGTTAACATTCTCACTCATATC
>BRDA01068856.1:9538-30261 GCA_036984385.1 Crenuchus spilurus
CCAATTTCCCCCCCCCCCCGATCAATCCAGTTGTGTCCCCACTGCAATCAAGACAGTTGTGTCCTCCCACCTCTTAAATGAAAATTTTGTCACTGGACACATGACTTCAAGTCAGCATCCAATGTTATGATAACACAGAGATAACAGATACCATAGTATAGATTCCGTATATATTAATGTGGATCAAATCTATCATGTGTTTCCTCACATACAACTCCTCCAAGTTGTCTATAGCTAAACACTCTTAGGACAAAAAAGGAAAATCACACCTGCTTTTTGTTATAAATGCAACCTGTGTGTTTTTATATGCTTAACAAATTGATTTAATGTTTCTTGAGTGTTTTTTGGGTTCAGTATGTTTATGAAATGAAAAAATAATTGTAGGTGATTGATATCACAGTCATGATGTTGTGCTTAATTTTTAACCCTTCTGTTGTGTTCCGATCTGAAACAAAACATAGTTAATTTAATCTGATCATCATGTAGTTTTATGACTTTGTCCACAAAGGGCATCTAAATAAACAACACACTCTTTGCACTCTTCCTGAGGAAAAGAGAATTAGGTTCACATTGTTCCTTTTTTTCCTTTTTCCTCATATCACAGTTCTACACTTTATTTCCTATATGACTGGCATTTTAGAAGAGTCATATAGCAAGGTCAAATTGTGGTTTTGACAGGTGTCTCCCTTTGTGTGTGTGTGTGTGTGTGTGTGTGTGTGTGTGTGTGTGTGTGTGTGTGCGTGTGTGTGTGTGTGTGTAAAATTACATACTGAGGAAGAGAGAATTTTTTTCATTTTTTTTCTTGCCTAAGGCTTATGGTTCTTTCTTTGAACCTGGAATATTTCAAAACTTTGTGCAATACACTTGATATAAACCACAAGGGAACACGAAAAATATGTTTTTTTCACTATTCATTACCAACTAGCTATATATTATGACCATATCCTTCAAAATTTCTGTAACTTTACATACATATTAGTAATGTATCTAAACACTTTATAAAACCATTAATGAAGTGCTGTTTTTGTATTTGTTGTACAAGCTCCATTTCCAGAATGGTTGGGACATTGACCTTCATTGCAAATTGTGACCCATGAATCTGATTTTCACAAAAATTGTCATTACATTTAAAAACCTTACATCAAATTTTTTTTAATGCACAATAAAAACAATTGACCATTTATGATGTTGTATATTGACAACAGTTAGTCCAATCAGCAAACACATGTCAAACAAAATGTCATCTATTACTGAGGCACATTTTCCCACTGGAGAGGCGCTTCTCAATTAGAACGTATTGCCCTGAGTGGCTGCCCATAACACCCATATCGCCTATACCAGAAACCATCACTGAATACTGTTTGTAACTTCTGAAACCTTGTGAAGTATTGCATTTGTATAACAATCGACATACCAAGTGTTGTTTCTGTATCTACTCTATTTTGTTTATGACCTTGTATTGTATCATTGACCTTTAGGACTCATGAGTTTTGACTCATGTATGTTTTGGTTTATCACTTCTTAAGTTTATTTTTTTAGTTAAATCTGCATGTGAACTTCCAGTTCAACCTGCCAAGTGTTCTATGTTTTTGCTATAGCACTTGCAATTAGAGACATTTACAAGTCATCAAACCTTTCTACCACCTTTCTACTACTGAAGATTGGGTATCAGAAGTATCAGCATTTATGAATTAAAAACAATAAAAAACAAAAAAATGAACTTTTGTCCAAAATAGGTGTGTCCTGTCACTTATGAGTGGTTATGCATGATTGTATTTAATCTTTAGCATTTTTAAAACCTTTAATGTTTCTTCCCAGTTTTGTATTTACTTTTTATTTGATTCAGTCTTTTAAAATTAGGTAGTCGGTGAATATGTAGCTGTCCATTCTGTAGAATGTTGTACTTCTGGACTCTTGACTTTTACGTTATTCTTTGGAAAGCATAATAGACCAAAGTTTGTTAAGTGCATGTACACAACTGTATTAGTCAGCATTCTCCCTGTAATTGTGCTGAGTGTTATTGTATACAGTTTTGAGCATTCTGTTTGGTTCTGTAAAGAATTGTATTGATAATGGTCTTGTAATGATCTTAGTTTTTATGTGTGCTCTTTATTTCTAGCAGAGACACATTCAAAGATGAGTCATAGTCATTATGTTCAGCCAGTGACTAAGAAACACATTTTATCACAGCTCATATCTCTAACAAACATATCTCTTCAGTTTTTCTGTATACTTATGCTTTAGCCCCTGAACTATGAGAGAGCAGGGTGAAGGCTTAATATACACTGAGCAATATTTTGATGTTAGCTATTATTACTCATTTGTTCCAAGTTCCAATTTGTTCCAATATTATAGGCATGGAAATGGGCAGTACAGTCATCTCTCACATCACTGCAGAACATAAACATTTATCCAGATTAGTTGTTGAGTAAGTACACCCTTCACATTTCTGCAAATATTTTAATGTATATTTTAATGGGCCAACACTATAGAAATGAAACTTGGCTATAACTTAGAGTAGTCAATGTATAGCTTGTACAGTAGTATAGATTTACTGTCTTCTGAACACAACTCAACACACAGCCATTAATGTCAAAATAATGTAAATATTTTGTGTAACCACCATTATTATCTAGCTGTGCTTTAATCCTCTTGTGCATGGAATTCACCAGAGCTGCACAGGTTACGAGTGGAAGAGGATTCCATGATGACATCACAGGGCTGGTGGAAGTTAGACAGCTTGCCCTCCTCCACCTACTGCTTGAGGATGCCCCACAGGTGCTCAATTGGGTTTCCACAGTACTGGCAGCATGCATGCAACCCCAGACCATGATGATACCACCACCATGCTTGACTGTAGGCAAGACACAGTTATCTTGGTACTCTTCACCAAAGCCTTGCCACACATGATGGAAGCCATCAGAGCTAAACAAGTTTAACTTGGTGTCATCAGACCACAGGACATGGTTCAGGTAATCCATGCTCTTGGACTGCCTGTCTTCAGCAAACTGTTTGCAGACTTTCTTGTGCATGAGGTTCAGTTGAGATTTCCTTCTGGGAAGATGGCCATGCAGACCAAGTTGATTCAGTGTGTGGTGTATGGCCTGAGCACTGACAGACTGACCCCCCCACACTTCTTCAGCCTCTGAAGCAAAGCTGGCACTATTCATGCATCTCTTTTTTGAAGGCAACCTCTGGATATGACGCTGAACACATTAACTCAATGTTTTTGCCTGAGCATGGTAAGGACCATTCTGATTGGAACCCATCTTAGAAACCCAATGTATGATCTTGGCCACCATTCTGTATCTTATTTTCAGGGTGTTAGCAATTTCTTATAGCCTAGGCCATCTCTTGTGTAGAGCAAATATTCAATTTCTCACATCCTCAGAGAGGTCTTTGCCATGAGGTGCCGTGTTGAGTATCCAGTGGTAAATATGAGAGAATTGTACCTAAAGCACCAACCTTAACATTAACCTTAACCCATTCACACCTGGAACTTTGTAACTCTAATGAGTCACATGACACCAACGAGGGACAATGACATAATTGGGCACAGTTTGGACGTGTTCACTCTGAGGTGTACTCACTTGTGTTGCAGCTATTTGGACATTAATGGGTGTTTGTTGAGTTATGTTCAGAAGACAGTAAATCTATACTGCTGTACAAGCTGTACACTGACTACTCCAAGTTATAGCCAAGTTTCATTTTTATAGTGTTGTCCCATATATAATAAAATATTTGCAGAAATGTGAAGGGTGTACTCACTTTTGTTATATTTTATATAATATTTATGACTGAAATAATGATGGAAGTTTATTAAAATATGTCTTGTGTATATATATATATATATATATATATATATATATATATAAAATGGTGCTGTCAAAGTTAACGCAATAATAATGCATTAACACAATCTCAGTTTAAAAAACAATAAAAAAATAGTGCTGTTAACATCCATAGTTAATGTTGAGACTTGAAAGTGTGCAGCATCTCTCATTAAGAGTAGAGGAGTAAAGGCAGAAACACACATTTGCTGACATTCCAGGTGCTTTAAGCACCATTTCATATACAGTGGAACCTTGACTTACAAGTGACCCAACTTTTCTGAATTTTCTGAGATATAAGCCATCACTGTAGATTTCTGCTCTGCGTCATTCTGATCACTGCTGACACTGCAAAGCAGAAGAGGTGGTGCTGCACTTTGTAAACGAACATGTCTCACTCATTTTCTAAACATTTTGAAATGGTGGAAGAAACAAAGCTCTTTGGAAATTATTTTTTTTAACACCCTGCAAGTGAAAGCAAGGAAAGCGTGACGAAAAAGGCAAAAGTCACTGAAGAAGATTGTCTGATCTTTAATGTAAATACACTTAATAAACCAGTTTAAATATTTACATTATTTTTTTATATTATGTATTATTATTTTTATGCATTATTTGTTATTTATAAAATACATTTTTCTTATTTAAAAACACATAATAAAATATGGTGTGGTTTAAATGGGGATATTTGATATACAAGTTACGAGATCCGTCACAGAACAAATTAAACTCATAAGTTAAGGTTTCACTGTATGAACATATAAAAATGTTGTAGTATAAGGCAAATGTGTACAAAGCACATTAAAACATCTGTCTGAACAAGCAAACAAGCCAACCCATTTACCTAATAAAGGTGCCTATATCTCCTTATTTCTGCCACCAGTCTCTAGTGAAAATTTTTCCATTAAAAAAAGTGATTAATCACTATTAACTATACAAAATTCTGTGATTAACTGCGATTACCTTTTTTAATCATTTGACAACCCTACTATATATATAAATTATATACTGTATATATATATATATATATATATATATATATATATATATATATATATATATATATATATATATATATACAGTATATAATTTATACTCAGCAATTATAGTAATGTTCAAAAGATATAGCAGAATGCTCTACTTCAGTTAAAAGCCAAATCATTGTGTTGTCTTGATTTCTCATGTAACTGTATGTAACAGTATGTAATGTAAGTGAGCATTAACTGTGCCAGTTGGGCTAGGTATGGCCTTAGTCACCAAGGAGTCCATTTTGACTTTATGGCTATTGATTAAGTGTCGTTGTGTAGTCTGTACCATTGTTGATGTAATGTGCATCGTCAACATGGAACGAGCATGCATTTACGGTGCCAGTGGGGCTAGGTATAGCCTTAAAGCCTCAGTTCACATTTCATGCATGTAGCTTTGTCTATCTGGAGGATTAAAAGTCCTATGCACCAGTGGAAATGAAAAGCCACAAAATACCTTCTAACACCGGCTACTTTTGACAACAATAAAAATAAAAAAAGAAACCAATAACAATATAAACAACCACAGCATTAACAGTAAACATGGCAACAGTCAAAGAATTGATGTTTTATTCATTTTGAAATGCAGATAAAAAGTTTATGGCTTGTTCAGTCTGTTACTGATGCCACTGTTCATACTTGGGTATACTGCCCCAGTGCCCCCACTCTTTCTGTTATATCATAGCTTGAGAATGTGCACAACGTACACATAAAATTAACCCAGGAAGTGTGAGGCATATAACTAACACACTATAGATAACAGAAAGTGTAATGTGACAATTAGTCATCAGGCAGGATGATGATGTGGCTTCATGGTTAAGAGGTCACTTAAATGATAGATCTGTAAAGTAGGCCCAATGAAAAAGTGCAGGATTTAGTCTTGCTATCCTGTGTAATTTCATAACTTAAGATGATTATGTTATGACAATTGAAGGCTTGATTTCCATTATACATCAATACTTTATGATTTCTTCCATAATGTTCATCCACATTACTTCTTCCAAAGAACATTGTCAATAATAAGACATGCAGGTTGTTTCTGGTTTAACAGGAGCATTTTAGATGTTAGGGCTATATATGTCAGGTTATTGTCACTGGCTGAAACACGGTATGTGTCAGGTGTTGGCAGGTGGTCTGGAGGGCAGTCAAGACAGGCCAAATCCAGGAAGAATGACAGGTCAGATGGTACACTGGCATGCTATCAAACTGTACTGGTAAATGGCCAGCTGTGAGGTGTGAATGATGCTGGTCTCTGTCTCAGTTCTTTCCTTCTGTTGCTTGGTCTTGCACCTCACAATTTAACCTGTTGGTGGATGTTAATAAGAGATCATGTCTAGCATAAAAAAATTTAAACCATAAAGTCAGAGACAGACTGTGACGTCTGCTGTGTCTTTTGTGTTTAAAACCCAATCAAAGCTGCTCAGAAAAAAAATGAGAAACAAATTTTGAAGTGTGAATCACGGTTTGACCTGAGTGACCTGCAGTGCTGAGGGAGGATAGAGGGCACAGCAAGCGGTTAATTCCATTACCCATACTGCTAGTCTGCTCTTCCACCTCACACACACAACACACACACACACACTTGTCTTCCAAGGACCCTGTTTTGGCTTCCAAGCTCATTGCTATGGCAACCTTGCTTTGACGCTGAATATGTAGGAAGGCAAAAAGCAAGGCTTTACAGATTCTCACCGCAGTTTTTTTCCCTTGATTAAACCTGTCTTATGAGGAAATCTTGTTCATCTTAAAATCTGGAGTATAGTATATGCTACAGGTTTACATGGAATTGCAAAAGAATAGTTGTAATGCTAAATGCTTTGGCTGAGAGTTCTACGGCTCTTTTTATTTGGATGAGTGTAGACATACAAGAGCTGAAAAGACCTGAATTCAGTACCATGATGTGTTGAGGTGGATATATAGGGGAAAACATTAAACATTTATAGGCTGCAGAGAGGGCAGCAGCTGTCCAAGGATAGTACATGCATGTTCACAACTGAATCCACCAACCCCCACCCCAAGCTCACCCTTGAACATTGAGCTTCCATTGATGTGGTTTGGATATACGTGGGACAGCTGTACAGTAGTTGAAGTTCAGTGGTGGCATAAGCTAGAGGTGTTGCATTATATCTTGGAGAATGACGCCATAGGCCAATATTGCCATTCAGAATAAACTGAATATAGGGTGGAAAAACTACTTCTGTTATTTTCATAGATGTTGGAAGGAAAAGACTATATTATTCTGTTTGCTATCATTGAATCATAATTTTCACTTGGTCCTTTGCTTGAGTCTTAGACATTTGCTTAAATTGTATACAGTTAAAGAAATGGTTCACAAAACCTCAAACTGAATACTAAGCAAGTTGTCCCCTAACCCTGAATATTTCTGATGGGTTGCATTTGGTGTTTGAAGCCTGTTTTTTATGTTTGTGCTGGAGCTACATGACAATTGAAGTCTATGTTGTCTATGTACAAGGTGACATTAAAATAATTTTTAAAACAAGACACTGACTTCCATTCATTTTGGTTACTTTAGCCCAATTACTCTTTATCAGTTTCTTTATCAAAGAAAACCTTCTGCTCTCTATTAGTTAACTCTTTTTTTTTCTTCTTTTATAAAAAATTATTTTGTCCCCAGTGTAGTGGAAGCCAATCAACCCACCCAACCACTAGGACTCAAAAACTTGCAATGTCCCTAACTTTATTAGGGTGAGAACTAGCACAGGCCTCCTCCAATGCATGTGAAGTCAGACACCACCTTTTTTCCAACTGCTGCCAGTACATCATCTACCCACCCAGAGAGAGCACAGCCAATTTTGCTTTCTTTGGCCCCAGCTGTAGATGGCAAGCAGCATGACCGAGATTCAAATGTGTGATCCTCTGATCATAGTGTCAGCACCTTAGTCACTTTGGGCCTTAGTTAACTCTTTATGATTGATCCAGAGAGAATTGTGGTTAACAACCAGCATATGCTGATTAGAAACTTGATAAGAATGCAGATATTGAATGAATTAGCATTTATATATTTTTTTTGTAAAGTCTGCCATAATTTATGCATGACAAAATGATTTTTGCCTTGCACCACTGCATTGAAACTGTATTTCCTTTTTAGTTAAATAAACAGGGTTTTGGAAGTTAATCATTAAAAAAATCTGAAGCTTTGACTTATTTGACAGAAAAACTGTTGACAAAAGACTTTTCAAGACAACATTTTAATGCCCAAGTGTTTACACTGTTGTTAACAAATATATACACTTGTGTTCTCAGAATTGACATTATCTCTGACTCTGGTCCAACTGGCAGCTGATGATTAGCATTTACATCCTCTACAGAGAAGACGGAGGACAGGCTTTGGGTTTTAAAATGAACAATAAACCTTGCTCTTACTTTATCAAGATCACATTTCTGTTGTAAGACGTGTGACAGTAGCTGTAATGGGGAATGTGCCACTGTTCACCGCGCTGGACGTAACTGGGGCATCTGTGTTGTGGTAGCCATGGCAACATCTCAGTTTGTCACCCACAGTGGCTAAGCATTGAGGGTATTGAGCACACAATGTTTTAATAATATCTGTATGGTTAACTTCACCAAGAAAACCAGAGCAGAGGGAATGTTATTTTGGCACTTGAGGGCCAAGTACATAAACTTCATTCATTCTTAACACTACAGCTTAGATACTTTGATCATTCAAGGGGACATATCATAATTCACTTTTTCAGTGGCTACCAACCCAAAAAAGCAGTCATGGACTCATGGACAAGGATGTTTGAAGGGCAGGGGCAAAAAAATAAAAATGGCACATTTTTCCAATGGAGGGGCACTTCTCAATTAGCAGGGCACGTACCCGGGCACTTCATCATGTACAATTGTAGGAGAACCCTACACTGCATCACTTTTTCTCTACTGAAAAGGGCTCATTTTGGGAAACTGTAGGGGTAGTAATAGATAGTAGGGGTGCAATAGAGTTGCTTAATGCACCCTTTTCTATTTGAAAGGCAACCAAATAAGGGGACTCACTATGACAGATTATCAATCTTTCTTGTTCTACAGAGCACACCATCATAATTTATCACAATAAAGGGGCCACTCAATAATTTTTTCTCATGTGAAGGGCAGCAAACATGGCACTTTTTAACATTCTAGAGGGCACTTTGGCAACTTTTTTTTACCATAGGTGCACAATTGGGAGCAGTTGTGCCTGCTTCCCCCGATCCCCTGCCCGACTCCACCAGTGCAAAAGTGTGAAAAAAGGCAACCCATTCAGTATTTTTTTTTATCATTCAGAATTCAGCTTATTCTGCAGTAAGGGGTCTCATTACAATTAATAACTCCCCTGACATTGAGTAGCTTCACCTGTATGCTTGATAACTCAACTACAGTAAGATGCAGCATGTCTGTATCACCAGCCCAGCTGGCAAACAACCTCATCACAACACTGTATCAACAATGTAAGAAAATTGTAAGAGCATTGTCACAATGTCATTATGCCTGCTGGGGTGTGGGGTTCACATACTTATAGCAAAGTATAGCATTACATAACATCTCTGCTTATAGCACTTCCAACTGCAGCCCTGTAGACAATCCCCAAATTGGGCAAAGCCCCTTAATGAACTGAAGCTTATAGCTTGGAATTTATCTTCATAATAATAGTTTCAAGTCCTTACTTGGCCAGAAAGAGAAACTGCAGTTAAGTTTGTCCCAATGTAACCAAAAGTCCTGTGTATGTGTGATAGGTATTAATTGTTGACATTAAGCAAATATTGTACTGACATTTCAGTTAAATTTAGCTTAGTTAAGTTTCATGTCAAATAGTTTTTATGAAGCTTGAAATTACATGGATTGATCATACAGTATATATTACATATTTACACAGTATTGTACACAGTGGGCTGTTTGTACATTAGCATATCAGTTAGCATTACCTTTTATTATGTTCTGTTGCTTTACATGACAATTAAACACACAGCTGTGTCTGTAACAACCTGGCATTTTAGGACCACTGTTCAAAACCAATTACACTTTGAAAATAAAGTTATATTTTTAGAATAACATTGCAAAATCTTGAGAACAAAGTTGTATTTTTAGAATAAAGGCATGAAATTATGAGAACAAAGTCAAAATATTTTGAGTCACAACACAAGGATTTGTACAGTTGTAGAGGCTGAAATTTTAAGTCATTTTTGAATAATTGAATCCATTCAAACAGAATAAATCAATCCTTTCTTTACATTTCTTAATCAAACCTGCTGTACTTGACTTCATTTAGACTTTTTCACATTATACTTTATTAAATATATGATGAAATATTATATTATTTATTGACATATAATCATCTACAATGAATTACAAACTCATTTCATTTTCCTCTTTCTATTGTTATATGATGAAAAGTATGTTGATCTGGTCTTGGTCAGTCTTGTTGTGGACTTGACTACTTGGTCTTGGCCTTAACTCTCAGACTTGGTGTGTCACGGTCTTGGTCTTGACTCAGACTCAACTCTACCAGTCTTGACTACAGTAGTGTGTGGTAGACACTTTTCAAATTGAGTCAGTACAACTCAGGACTGTAAAAACAAAACATTTCCTAAAAAAGTGATTACTCCTGACTCTATTACTAAGAAGAGAATCTGTGTTAGGCCAGCTTAATTCTCATTGGCTAGAATCTTTCTGGCCAACCTCTTGAAAGAGGCAATGTGAGCATTAAACCTTTTGGTATTTTAAACAAAGCAGTTCACTGACATTTCATTAAGACCCCCAGTGAACCGTATTAGTTTGGGGAAAAGAGGAATAATAGGTCATCATTAAATGCTCTGCTGAACTTACTGCAATTTCAAAAATGTACCGTGCAGACGAAGTAGTGTAAGAACACTTCTATACTTCATTATGCTGAGTTTAAAATGAACTCATGAGGTTAAACGGCAGAATGTCAGCTTTAATTCAAGGGTATTTATTTTGTGTGAATCATTTAAGAAGCACAGCATTTTATGTGTAATTTACAGCAGACCTTAAGTACTTCCTGACCAGCTGGATGTTGTTAATCGGATCATGCATACACATGTAACACAAAATAAAAGGTCTGGAGCTGATTCTAGATGTGGCATTTGCATCTGGAGGCTCTAAAACACACCATCTGGAGGCTGTAAATTAGAATAAATCATTCAGAGTAATAGACAACTGTGTGGTAATATTAAAAAGCAAAACTACACAGGAATAGAAAATGTGTGACACTCCACAGAAGACCAGAGAAATAGACATTAAATACTTTCAAAAATTAAGAAAAACTCTTAAGCAGATCTAGATTCCATTTATTTACCACACCCTGCGGTAATAATGAGCCTGTATATTTGACTATTTAACTTTTCAATCTAAGTAACCTGGTTCGATTACCAATTTTATAGTCAACAAAGACTTACTGTCCGCACGCTCTTGTGTACTTCCTGTTTGCACCTCTGTCACACCAACTGTTACATTGTTCACCTGTTGATTGTTTCACAGTCCTGCATGATGGTTCACTTTGTGATTAGTTGCCTGCATTTACTCTTTCTGTCTTTAATTTCCCAAACAGTATTTACTGAAGATAGACAAGAATAATGGTGTCTAGTTTCATTCTGTCGCCAGTTCTCTTTGTTTGTTTTCTCCTGTTTGGATTAATAAAGACATCTACCATGTTTGCACATGTGTCCAGCCTCCATTCCTCCTCTGAAACTGACAGCTGGATGTCTGATTTTACACTGAATTGGTCTTTCACAATTAATCATGACATATAGCTTAATTTGTTATTATTTCAGCCTATTCATAATGCGGTTAAAAAGCCCTTTGCTCGATTGTCAGTACTTGAGGCCATGTGAGTGTCTGACTACAATACAGGACACTATCCACATCCACATAAGAATTACATCTTGATTTAAATACAACCATGAGGTGTTATAAACTTTTAGTTTCCTCATTTTTTGAGGCATCTGCTGATGTATATTCCCACTCAAGTAGGCAATTTTTAAACTTAATTCATTTGTAAATGTGGAGATTACATGTTTTAAAAGTCTACACCATGCATTCTATCAAGAAAAGGGTTTTGTGCAAATGTTGACTGCTGTTGACTACTTGTTGTGTAGGCTAATGTATACAACAAAGCTGTGCAGAATTATGTAGGGATAACTTTGTTGTGTTATTATTATTATTGTGCACAGACAATGGCATTTACCTGATTGGATGGCTGCTACTTCTAATTTGCTTGAACAAAATAAAAAAATAAATAAATAAGTACTGTGTGTGGAAAAAAGACATGATTTCACTTATGTAAATTGTCACGTTTCCCTGAGCACAGACTCTGTTAGAACTCCAACTCTTAGGATACTTTGCCTCTCAGCCCATTATATGCTTCCTCCCTCACGTCCTTTGTAGTCATCCAGCCCATAGACTGTATGTAATGGCATATATAAGTTCTTATATACAATGTATGATCCAGCCTCACCAGAAATACATCACCCAGAAACCCTGGAAGGCTCTGGTTCATCATGTGACTCAGCACAGCTGTATCTCATTGTCTCCAAATTAACCAGGTTATATAAGTTAAGCTGTTCTGTTGGCAGTTTGCTTGGTATTGTTGTTCCGTAACACATTCACTAGCTGACCTTTAGCCTAAGTATTCTTTGCTTTTTCCTTGTTCTGTTCTGGTTGCTGTTTTGTTCTGTTTAGTCTACACAGTAAATCTGCCTGTGTTAAATCAACACTATTAGAGTTAAATTAACACTGAGGGTGTCAAAATGTAACACTCCCAGTGTTAATTTAACTCTAGTAGTGTTGATTTAACACTGGCAGATTTACTGTGTAGCCTTAGCTTGTTTTTTGTTTTTCTCTGTTTGCCTTATCTTAGCTCTTTTGTGTTCTGTTTGCTACTGTCTATCATGATGATGTCCCCTATTTGCCTGTTAGCCTTGTTTGCCTTTTGTCTTGTTTTGTTAGCCTTGTACTTAGTCTCCTTTGTTCTTTCTTGTTAGCTGTTGGTTTTTTGCATATAGTTGTTTGTTGTTCTTGGTTGTGACCCTGCCCTGTTCCCTGACTACTCTTTTGTATCATACTTTGGGTTTATTAGCTGTTATTGTATTTTTGACACATCTTACCTGTTATCTGGATTATGTTTACTGATTGCCCTATTAAGGTTTTTTATTTTACACCTTTGCACATATTTCTCCTCACTCCTTCCTACCACCCAAAATCCAGTGCTTTCTTATAAATGTGACACATAAACAATGTGAAGAGTTCTGGGACATGGCAAAATGTAAATGGGGGAAAAAAAACTTGTTCAGGTTATGAAGAGTAGCATTTTTCTGTGATGTCATGGGTATGTCAAACTGAAGAAGAACTGAATAATTTGTCTTTCCTAAATCTAAATGCTCCAAAAATTTTCACAATGGTACTTCAGAATGCGGCAGCACAGAACAATGAAATGTGAAGCATACTACTACAGAAATAATGGAGTAAAGCACATGCAGAAACTGCCACTAAAGAAGCTAAAACTGAAAATGGGTGTCACATGCCTGGCAGACAATGAGCAAGTAAAATACCAGATTCTGCAGATGGTTTTGGTTCACTTTATGCAGTCAGCTGCTATAATGGATTTGTACTGAACATTCTAAATGTATTTAAGGTTAAGAGATTCAGTGACTTTGTATAAAAATACAGTGACTCCTCTTTGGTTCACTTAATATCAAGTAAAAAGAACATGCTGTACTTTAACAGAACTTTATGAATGTTGGGACATTCAGAGGGCAGTCATCAGTGTAGAAAAACTGGTTACAACTTGAGAATACAAGCAATTATACATGAATGGAAAAAGCAACAACTATGGCACATTAAGTAGTATTAAGAAGTATAATATATATATTGGTGTATATGGTATGTAAATGTGGTTTGTAAGTCACTTGGAAATTAGATTTGAATAAAAGCGAGAACATTTTAAGAGTTAAAGACAACCTTTATACCACACTTCAGCTAAAACAAAATAGCCTGTGTGTAAAGCTACAACCCAAAAACATAAGGATAGGTTCATATAAATATTTCTGCAAAAATCTGGGAATTTTGTGAGTATTCTGCTGTGCATTCATTCATTCATTATCACACCCGCTTATTCCTTATCAGGGTCGCGGTTAGTCCCCTTCCCCCTCACTGGGCGCAGGGCAGGGCATTACATCAATCAACTACCTGTCCATCCAGGGCAGGGCGCCAATCCATCGCTGGGTGACACACAGACACACACACACACACATGTACCTATGGACAATTTAGAGTACCCAATTCACCTGATCCCCATGTTTTTGGACTGTGGGAGGAAACCGGAGTCCCCGGAGGAAACCCACGCAGACACGGGGAGAACATGGAAACTCCGCTCAGATGGGGACTCGAACCCAAGACCCCAGCGCTGAGAGGCGAACGTGCTAACCACGAAGCCACCGTGCCGCCGCTGCTGTGCATATACATTATAAATAGTGATCGCAGAAACTGTGTTACAAGCTGCAGGTTATCTGCTTCTCTCTATACATTGTTGGCCTCTTTTTATCCCCACAAGACCACCATAGAGCAGGTATTATTTGGGTTGGGGATCATTCTCAGCACCGCAGTGACACTGAAGTGGTGGTGGTGTGCTAGTGTGCGTTGTGCTGGTACGAGTAGATCAGACACAGATTTTAAACAATGTATCCACACACTGTCCACTCTATTAGATACACCTTCCTCATTGGTCTACATTGTAGATATAAAGTCAGAGACAGTAGCTCATCTGCTACTGCACACTTTGTGTTGGTCATCCTCTAGTCCTTCATTGGTTGTCTCAGAATGTTTTGTTCTGGATATTTTTGGTGTTTGCACTATTTTCGGTTTAGTAGTAACACTGAAATGTTTAAAAACATCAATGTCTGATCTACTTGTGCAACACATACTAACACACCACCACTACATCAGTGTCACTGCAGTGCTGAGAATGATCCACCACCCAAATAATACCTGCTCTGTGGTGGTCCTGACAATTTAAGAACATTTTCGAAAAAGGCTAACAAAGTATACAGAGAAAGAGATGCATTACACTAATAGTAGAACTACATATTGCACTTAGTTGAGCTGATAAAATTGACTATAGACAAATAGGTGGTTTTAATGTTGTGGCTTATCGGTGTATGTTATGTAAATTATTATGTAATATTGCATTTTATTTGCCAAACAACATGGTTCCACTGGTCTACATCTAAAGACTTTAGGTGATAGACTTCCTCGGGCTATTCTTATCTACATTAGCATAACTAAAGAAGCCAGCACCACACTTGTGTTGGCCAAATGTCTATGTTTGGGTGAAGAGAAAACTGTGGAAATTAAATTTTTGGATGAACAATTGTAGCCTTGAAGTATTTAAATGTCACAAGATTTCTGCTGCTATGTGCATGTAAGAGCTCATTGTTTGAGCTGAAATCCAGTTTACTGGAGTACAGAGTCAGACCTACAGAAAGCGTCACTGTTCAGGCAGTTCAGGTATCTGCAGACTGCAGTGTTGATCTGTAGTGAAATGTGCTTTGATGTGTTTGTGCTAGATATAATGGAGTACGGGTAAAGATAAAGGCATCCAGGACGAGACAACCTGTCATACTGCAGCACCCGAATTTCATCGCTCTGTCTGTCGCTCTATTGTATTAAATTGATTCATAAAACACTTGTGTTATATAGACAGTTTGTTCTCACTGAGCTTTAGCTTGTTAGTTATTAAAGGTTTCTCTTTTTTTCTCGTCCGCTCTCGGCTCTCCAGTGTGATGATGCTGGCAGAAGACTAGACCATGGTTGTCAAGGAAACCAACCGTCTTTACCAGAAGCCGTAATGGAAATGGCTTTTCAGAACTCCAGTCAATTATGCTGAGGCTTATGGAAGCCCTTTTATATGATATTTAGAAAATGGATAATTTGGCTTCTTTGCGCTTACATCTGATAGCAGCCTTAAATGTTCTGCTTTAGCATTACATAATTATGTTGTGCTGCTTCAGGGACAACAGCGCTCTATGTTGTCTGAATTTCTGTTAAAACTACACATATTTGTTCAGTATGTATGCCATGTACTTGGGTTTGCGTAGATGCATTATATATAGCATAAAATATATATGTAAACTTGCGTTCTGCTCATGAACAACATAGTTGGCATCATTCACAGTGTTTTTCTGCATAAATGTCTTTGGATCGAGGCCACTGCTTTGGAGCATTTGGTGTTGAATATTTGTGTTGGTGTGATTAGAGAGTGAGGGCTGAAGATGAGGAGTGTTACTGTGACACTGACTGAACATGTCTTCTCTCCAGCCTGAAGTCCCCGTCTGTACACCAGCACTAAAGTAAGTGACAGTTCGGCGGAGAGAATTAGAGACATGCCCTAAAATGGTGTGAGGGAAAAAGATTGGCACCCCCTGTTCTTGCTTACATGTTGGTAAGTTTTGGGACATGCCTGTGGGTAGCCTGCAGTGTGGAATATTGATTCTGAACAGGCACGGTACACTCATATGAAGTGCCCCAAATGGACAGCAGTTTAAAAAAATCTAATTTCATGAAATAGAGTTGTAGAGTCGTTTTTATATTCCTGAGTTGAGTAGGAGGTCTTACACTCTGTGTCAGAGGTGAATCATCTAATGCAGTGTCCAAAAGTCTGTAGACAACTGCTCGTCCAGTATCATAGTTTATCCCTCCTTGGTGCCTTTACTTTTCTCTGAACATTTTACAGTAGCTGTTGGGACATCACTGTGAGTATTTGATTGTATTCCTCCATTAGAGCAATAATGAAATCAGGTCCTGAAGTTTGATTGCTCATCCCACAGGTATTCACTGAACACAGTATTCAGTTTCACTGCTCCACAGCCCAGTGCTGGTAGATTTTAGTTTTAAATGTGTGTAACTGTACACAAGTGTGAGCAGTAGGCATGCTTTAAAGTAACTGAATTATTAGGGGGTGTCTGAAGTTTAAAACTTGCATTTTTTTTATTCACGTGAATTTTAAGTTGTTCAAAAAAGTAAATAAAAATGGATATTTCATACAAAATGAGAACTCAACAAAAACTTACTAGCTTATTTCTATCAAAATAAAAAGATTAAATCTAGGGCCCCGAGTGGCTCAGCAGACGAAGGATCAGAGGATGCAAGTTTGCAAGTTTGAATTCTAGTCAAGCTGCTTGCCATTGGTAGCCAGGACCAAGAGAGAGATGCCACCCACAGAGGTAGATGGCACTCTCTCCCCATCACTATTACCATGCAATATCTGCTGGCTCAGCTGTCTGCCAGGCAATCCATCAGAGCTGGGTTCTCTGTGCTTTTTTCAGAGTGTGTTGGATGCCTAGTGATGATATATCAGCAGCAGTTGGAAAAGAGGCAGTGGCTGACTTCATGTGCATCAGAGGAGGCATTACAAATGATTGGGAGAGTCCTAGCAGATGGGTGGGTTGATTGGCTACCACTACTTTTGGTAGAAGAGACGATCAGATGTATATTCTTACATACATTCATTTATTTGAACCTAACAATTTGAACTTAACTTCCTATCTAACTGCTCATCCACCTATCTACCAAATTACACACCTACCCACCAACATACATACACACCCACTGATCCATGTACTGACCTCCCGATGATCCACCCATGAACCACCTATCAACCCACCAATCTACCCACCAACCAACGCCCAACATTTCTTTACATTCAGTGAATCTAAAAAAATAATAATAGCATGAAATAAGACCTCTCTTTTCCTTCACAATAGCTTCAGTCCTTGGATTTCTGGTATATAAATGTAAATAAAATGTACATTAAATGATAGCAGAATACTGGACAAATCTTCATTTATGTGATGAACAAGTTGATGCTTTCTACTTTGTGTACCAAAAAATTTTATAAAACTGGAATGATCTTATGGTGCTGATTTTGAAAGGCATTTAGTTACCAGTGTGTATGGGGGGTATCAGTTTGAAATATTAGAACCTTGTGGTGTCCTAAATGAAGAACTTGATCTTGTTAACTGACCTTGCATTTCTTATTTGTGATAGACTATTAAATATAATCACTGGATCAAAGGAATCTCACAGGATGGAATCAGCATATTTAAACAAAAAATAAATAAATAAATAAATAAAATAAAATAAAATAAAATAAAATAATAATAATAAATAAAATGTGTAATTTTCTGGTCTCTTCCCTTTCATGTCTGTCTTACCTTTTCAGACTTGTGTTTGTCTTTATTACATGTTGTACTGATGAAAAACAGTGTTTATGTCCAGATCTGTCTCCAACATTCTGTCTAATTTCAGCCTTTGCCACATTTTTGATTTGGCTAAGTTTACATCTGCTAAGATCTTGGTTGGATAATGACAAAAGAACTGTGTTGCTTACATGATCATGTCTTAGATTAACAGTAGGTTGCATTCTACATGGTCAGTGTTACCTTTTCTATTGTTCAGTGGTTTAGTTGTTGCAGTCCTTTGCCAAGGTTGCATTCAGCACTGACAAAACATTTTATTTAAATGGAAACAGTGGTGTGTTGTTGTTACACAAGCATTGCAACAGTGGCATCTCAGAAGGCTGTTCTTGATGCTCTTTTCTACGAATGTTTGGAGCCTGATGAAATGGGTATAAATATGTGTTTAATGCTTTAAAATAAGCCCAGTGTTACAGGTGCTGCCTTTTCAATCCAGAATGGCAGAGTGACATTTCTAGTGGACATTATTAGAATAAATTAGATGTGCTGCTTTTTTGTCTTGTTTTGGCAGGTTTGGGTAACACTGCTGTTCGTAACCCCTCTGACACACCCAGAGAAAAGGTACATCAAAGCCTGCTGAACACCATTTCATGCTGTTTTAGTAAAACTTGTCATTCAATCCACAAATTGTAAGATTGGATGTTCTCCAGTTTTTTGGGCATTGACTTTAGAAAAGGTGCTTTGAAAGGCAAGTATCAAGGCATTCAGACTGTCAGAACAGGTGAGTACTTCACCGTCTTTGAACACTGATTAAATGACCTTCCCTTAGAAAAGCAGTTGAATGAATGTTCTTCATGCAATTATTCAAATGTCTGCAAATTGCATTTGTGAAGTGTACTGTCTCAGTAATTTGTATTCTTGTATCCAGGTATCAGGTATTGTTGATTATCTGCACTGATTCTGGTTTTATCAGTATTGTAGTTCAAGGGCAGTTGTTAGACTTATAGATATGTTTTCTGAGTGGACTAAAACACTTTTGCTCTGGATAATCTCATCTGCCATAAATGTAAATATAATCCAAACTTCAGTCCTGTCGTAAGATCCAGTCACAGTTGTTTAGACTTTTTGTCAAAGTTTCATTTAACATACTTTTGAAACAATACTCCATAACAATATATAATTCTGCAGTTTCTACAGCCTCAGACTTTCTAGTGTTGACATCTGAGCCTAATCTGACTCACCTGTTTAGCTGCCATTGTAATTGTGAAGTACATTTTCCCATGCTGTTTCCATTATTTTGTCCACTTCTTATATACTGTATGTATATTAGCACTGAAAACGTCCAGGAATAATTCATATTAATGCAGCACATTTCAAGTGTAGTGATCATTTTGCTACATATTGAAGTTGTGATTTACTTTCCAATAAACTAATAAGGCATTTGTGAATTGATAAAATAAAATGATTGAAACATTCTGAACTGTGACTAATGTGCAGTACAGAATCAATGTGATTGCTTAGACAGCTTGTTTGCATACTGCAGTCTTCTGCAATATCAAACTACAGAGGCCAATATTACAGTAATGATAATAATATTATCAAACAATATATTACAGACTTACAGGGGTTGGACAATGAAACTGAAACACCTGGTTTTAGACCAAAATAATTTATTAGTATGGTGTAGGGCCTCCTTTTTGCAGCCAATACAGTGTCTATTCGTCTTGGGAATGACATATACAAGTCCTGCACAGTGGTCAGCACCAGAACATCCCTTTCAGACAGCTTCCTCTTGCATCCACAGTTAATCTTGCTGGATGTGGTTCGTCCTTCTTGGTGGTATGCTGACATTAACCTGGATACTGTGGCTCTTGATACATCACAAAGACTTGCTGTCTTGGTCAACTCTTTTGAACTCTGGTATGTCACCCATAATGTTGTGTGCATTGCAATATTTTGAGCAAAACTGTGCTCTTACCTGCTAACTGAACCTTCACACCCTGCTCTTACTGGCGCAATGTGCAATTAATGAAGATTGGCCACCAGACTGGTCCAATTTAGCCATGAAACCTCCCACACTAAAATGACAGGTGTTTCAGTTTCATTGTCTAACCCCTGTGTACCTGATAACATATTCAGATTCCATATTATACCTGGTAGACAAAACCATAGGCCTGGTATACCGTAATTAATCCTAAAATTAATACCACTCAGATGAAGCAAATAAACATTGATTGTCTTGTAACAATGGCGTATGTGATGTATTAAACAGTAAGCAATCACTCATTATAGTGTGCAGACCTTAGCCACTTTGTCAAGAGCCCAATAGATACGGTAAGATCAGTAGAGAAATCTCTGAAGCAGGAAGGCTTGTGAGATGCTCACAGTCAGCAGTGGGGAGTATGTACCAACATTGGCCTTTAAAATCCCCAACCTCTAATTAAGCATCTGTGAGATGTGCTAGAACAGCAAGTCCGATTCACAACTTACCAGCCTTAAAGGATCTGCTGCTAATGTCTTGGCACCAGATACCACAGGATTCTACTAAAATGAAACATTTTTGATAGAACGCAGAGGTCCAAAGTACAAACCGGATTCCAAAAAAGTTGGGACACTAAACAAATTGTGAATAAAAACTGAATGCAATGATGTGGAGATGGCAAATGTCAATA
>BRDA01068858.1:0-14606 GCA_036984385.1 Crenuchus spilurus
TATTGACATTTGCCATCTCCACATCATTGCATTCAGTTTTTATTCACAATTTGTTTAGTGTCCCAACTTTTTTGGAATCCGGTTTGTAGTTGCAATGTAAAATATTGCACTATTGATAAAATAGATGGTAAAAATTCATTTTTCTGTTCAATGTAGCTGCTGTGAATGAGAGAAGCTAAACTCCACGGTTTAGGCTAGATGTGCTTTTGTGATTTGCACACAAAGGTGGATTATTAAGGATCTGGTACAAAACAAAAGTGTTGTGATGTGTTTATCTTTACTACAACTACCACGTTATTTGTCCTCTTATTTTGTTCAGATGTTTTCTTTGTGCTGCATGCTTTGTAAGGGAGTGGCAACCTAAATGATAATTAAGTTGAGTCCACTGAAATTATATATATATACATACAGTACCAGTCAAAAGTGTGGACACACCTCATTCAATTTATTTATTTTTTCTCCTACATTGTAAATAAACACTGAAGTCATCCAGACTCTGAGTGAACACATAAGGAATCATGTAGTAAACTTAAAAGTGTTAAACAAACCAAAATATGTTTTAGATTTTACTTCAAAATAGATACACAACTGATGTCTCAAACACATTAAGAGGCAAGAAATGCAAGTCATGACCTCTCAACAAGACACAGCTGTTAACTGAAAGCCATTCCAGGTGACTACCTCATAAAGCTGACTGAGAAAATGCCAAGAAAGCTGCATCTAAGCAAGAGGTGCCCACTGTGAAGAATGTCAAATATAAACATGTTCTGGTTTGTTTACTTGTTTGTTTACTAAATAATTACAGATGTGTTTACTCAGAGTTTAGATGACTTTAGTGTTAATCTACACGCAGAACATGTTTAAATAAAGAATATACTGTATATGTAGCTACACTGGTAGTGACTTTAATCTAAATGTCCTCATTTTCCTCACATACTGTATTTGAGATCCAGATGGAGAATAAATGGAGATCTCATTGAGTAATGTTGTTCTGAGGCTCTTTTTCAAAAATCAGCTTTTCTCCAAATTCCAGAACTTCAGGTTTCCATTCCCAGAATACCTTCATGAAGTTTAACGGGCTCATTTTTATTACAGTTCTAAAGAAATGACCAAATGATTTCTCGGTGCATTGGTAATAGTAGACTTTGTGTTAGATTTTATACTAAAGTGATTATCAGTTAGATCCCCTGAACCAACAGGACATGACTGAAATACCCTTACCTAACCCCCAACTGCTCACCAGGTGCCAAGGATAGGTCTGCTCATCAGTCTGGGCAAGTGTGCTCACTGCCCGCCTAGTGTGTGTGTTTCCCTGCATGGATCCATTAAATGTGGAGGTCACAGTCCTCTGTGAATGCAAGCACAGTGGTCAGTCAGTCATTTTACTATTAATACATTATTATTCTAACATCACCACAAGCTTAGGTTTTACTTTTTGTGGGAAATCCTCCAGTACAAGAAATAATAGTATGAATATTAGTAATCAGCTGGACTGATTGTGAATTGATTGTGATTTGTTTTCAACAAGCTAACCTGTTCACCTGTCATGAATGTCTCACCTTAAAGGTCTGTCGACTGAAAAGAGCTCGGTCACAGGCTTAAGCACATAATCAATACTGACAGCATTTAATACCAACACTAGGCTTGATTTGGGTCCAAGAAACTAAATCCTCTTATTTGAGGTCAGTAAGTTCAGAGTCTGTGGGTGGGTGGGGGCCTGCTACAGTGTTTAAACTTTCAAGCTAGACGAGAATTTACCCTTCAGATCTTTGATGCTGAATTCGGAAGCCTCGAAGGTCTAGTTTTAGCACCCATGTTCGCTTCACTGTCTGGTGTTCATTATTAAAACATGAGCAATAACACTGTCTAAGCACAGTAACAGGACTTTTTCTCCTGCAGAAACTCTGCTTTGGATAAAGTTGTCCCTTACAATGAAAGAGAATAATGTTTCCAACAGTTCATACAAACCCTGCGGTCCAGTGTTTAAAGCTAGTGCACCATGCAGACATGGTTTGTGCTGTAGACCACATTCTGGAGCATCATTAATTGTTGTTTTCAAGCACAATGCTTCTTACTGAGCAATCTAAAACATGAAGAAGTGGTTTTATGGGCACAGTTGGTTGTGGAACAGAAGGAATGCTATGAATGGAGGTGTTTTAAGGAAGATGCATAGACACAAAAGTGGTGACTCCAGAGGATTATTAAGACGAGTGATTACACAGCTCAAGGTTAGTGAAAGCCCGAAGCGAAATGATGGAAATTGATTTTTTCACGCTCTGTGTGATAAACATGAGCCTGTGGAACAAGATGTAAAAAGGCATGGTAAACACCAGGCTTCACTTCTGTATGACCAGACTTATAAAGAATGTTTTCTTCCTCAACGCTGAAGGTTGTAAACCTTTGAGCAATACTGTTATTAGCATAGAAACCCACAGCCTAACAATGCTAACTGGCAACTCTTCCCATTTGTCACATTATTGAGTGAATGTACTGCCCAATTACATTTCTTTCAAACTTGTTTTTTTCTCCATTTTTTTTCAATCTGATGGTCAATATGTCAATATATCTCTTGTTGACATTCTTAATGAAATATGAGCATTATCTCTGCTAAGCCTTCACACTATAGAACTGAATCTTATGTTGGTTTAGTAATGAAAGATGTATAAAAACAGACACATCATGTCCTTGGGTTATTGTGTGAATTAATAAGCATTTTAATGCATTCATGTTTTTCTGTTCACTAGCAGCCCACCTGCAGTTGGTTCAGAAACTGAAGCTGAAGATCAGAATTAGCAAAGAGAAGAACAGCAGGGCCCGATAAACCATGAGGTCTTATAAGACAGCACAAACATTTTATAAATGTTATTTTGCTCTCTTATGTTCTGTGGAAGTCTACGGGACACATTTTTCTTTAATCTTAGAGAACATACACTCTCTAAAACTAAAAGCTTCCCAGTCACTTAGCAAAAGCTAACAAATGCTAGCTAAGTAGTAAACAGTGCTAACAAAGACAGCTGCAATGTTCTTTTGAAACTTTCAGTAAATAATAAATGCTAAACCATCAGTCTAACAACCACTACTGCTAAATGTTAAAGAGTGTTAACTAGTGTAGATTAATCTTGTTGTAATGCTTGCATTAGCTTAGCTTGCAAGCTAACAGTTCAAAAGACTGGAGAAGAGGTTATATTCTGTCAGAATTGCACAAGTCATGTGACTTCACTCATCAACAGAGTATGAATACACTGAACTGAATCCTTTTTGTTTTTCTCTGATGTCAGACTGTAAGGTAAGCTAAGGATTAGATTGAACTTTAAGCCCTGGTCACATTGGAGTTTGGCATTTTAGTGTTGCCTCGCGAACGGGGCATCCGTTTGTTTTTAAAAAAGCGCCTCCTCTTCCTCGCCCAATCATGGCACTCTGGCAGTTCTGTACTCCGATCAAGGCCAAATTAGTATTTTTGTTGTGTGTGTGTGTGTGTGTGTGCGTGCGTGCGTGCGTGCGTACGTGTGGGTGTGTGTTTGATAAAACAGGAGGAAAGTAGAGATAAATGATCAGATAAATGTGAAAGAGTGACATCAAAAATTATTTGTATGATATTTAAACATATTGTGACGCTGCTGGCTCTTGGGACATGGACCACTGCCACTGCTCTCTCCGTAAGCGAGAAACTTTCACTGTAAATACTGTGTTCACACAGGCAGCAGTGTTGTGTCCATGGATCGTGTGTGTGACTGCCCATGCTGGTTGACCAACAAAACCAGCAAGATCATACTGGTCAACCAGCTTTACCAGCAAGATGTTGCTGGTCAACCAGTTTCACCAGCAAGGTTCTGTGACTGCCCATGCTGGCTGACCAACAAAACCAGCAAAATCATACTGGTAAACCAGCTTTACCAGCAAGGTTTAGCTGGTTTACCAGCAAAACCAGCACCACACCAGCATAAACCAGCTTGGACCAGCATGGACCTGATGCTGGTTTATGCTTATTTTTTTCAGCAGGGGGGGGTCAGAAATCTGTAGTGTCCTCCATTCTGATTAGTCAATTTCACATATAAATATCAGTATTATTGTGTAAAAAGTCGAATATTTTAATATTATATTTGCCGTTTGTTTAAGTACAATATTATATTTTTCACAGAACATACTTCATTTGAAAAAGTTCAAGTTCAAATTTGAGTTCAGGTTGCTTGCTAACAAACCAGTTAATGCACTATCAAAGTGCTAAAACCCCCAAAACCAAAAATTACCACTTCATCCCACCCTCAACTGATGGTGTCCCCAGCTGCCTCCCACTTACTATATTTGGTAATATGCACAAAAAGAGTTGTAAGTAAAAGGATGCAACAGAAAGAATGTCCTCACTAATTTATTATGAATTTTTGGTTTGGCTACTGATGGAAGCTGCTCTTCAATAAAAATCTTACATTCTGGGGTTTTTTTGAGGCAAAAAAATGAGAATGTTCTTCAAATCACAAGTCACTGTGATAACATTTAAACATTGGCTCCACAAGCCCAGTGTATACACCTGCTTTAGCTTTGCTCTTTCATGCCCTCTAATATGATTTCATCAGATTTAATATCCCTGATGGTATCTAGTTGCTGAACATTTAAAAGGTGCAAGTCCTTGTATCCATTTTCCAAATCAAAGCTGGGGGCAAAAGCAGAGGGCAAGTCAATGGAAGTCTGATCTGGGTCTGAAGTGAACGCCTACAGAATGATCATGAATGGATCAGGTGAGCATTGTGTCTGTGAGGTGTAGAAACCCAGGCAGTCATCACCTAAGCCCTCTTAATCATCTCTATGGGCCCTTGTCTAGACATCTGTATCCCCTTTTAGCCTGTCCATGATAATTAATCAGTGACCCCCCACACTTGACCCATGTGTATGTGTTAATGGTCATTTGTCATGTCCTGCCTGGCCTGTCAGCTCGCGCCCTGGCTTCGCTCTTGCACATATGCTAGGGGCTCTTAGCTAGGAAAAAAAAACATTTGCCCAGTGACTTTGTCCTTCTTTGTCTCCATTGCAGGACATTAGGAAATATTAATTACTTTGTGTAAGGCTGCCTGAGTACAAGGCAGAACATGTAGCTACACTCTTAAAGGCCCCTAAATTGTTCTTGGCTTGGATGTATGGTTATTGGAAAAACCCTGAGATTGGTATAGAGCCTTTAATTACATTACATGGATGCTCTTTAGACTTTAAAAAGCTTCTTCACAATGTTCTCGGCCACAAAAATGATTCTTTAAAGAATATTTTTGGCACCTTTCTTGGCACCCTGCTGAGAACACATTGTTCTGTGTCCTGGTTGGAGAGAGGGGTCATTGTTTCTTACTTGGATTTCATTTTCTAGACACTCAAAGTGCTTTGCAATTTGAGACAAACAGTAGAGAGGCACCTCAACCACCACCAATGTGTAGCATCCACCTGGATAATGTGGCAGCAGCCAGTTTGTGTCAGAACCTCACCACACGTTGACTTTTAGGCTGAGAGGTTGTGAGAGACGAAGGCAGTTTTTGTAGATTAATGAAGATGAGTAAGAGAGGGAAACTAACCAGGACATCACGGTAAAACCCCTCCTTTTGAGAGCAGCTGTGTCTGACAGGACACAACTGATGTGCCCTTGAGCAAGACACCTAATGCCCAGTTGCCATAGGTAGGAGATGCCCACCACTTCAGGCATGTGTTCTCATTGTTCACTACTGTGTGTGGATGTGTTTCACTGCATGGATGAGTTAAACGTGGAGGTCAGATTTCTTTATGTGTAATCACTTTCAGTGACTGTGCACTTTCACTTTTACTGCAGATGCCCACAGATCCTCTGCAGGTCTTGGTGCAGGAAAGACAGCTGCATTATTATGGTACAGTGTCCCTGTCATTGCATTGCTGCATTGGAATCTATTCACCTCCACACACTCCAATAAAGGGCATCACAGGGCAAATGGGCAGGTGGTAAGGGACCCGGAAGGTTGCTGGTTCGATCCTCT
This sequence comes from Crenuchus spilurus, assembly GCA_036984385.1. Classification (NCBI taxonomy): domain Eukaryota; kingdom Metazoa; phylum Chordata; class Actinopteri; order Characiformes; family Crenuchidae; genus Crenuchus; species Crenuchus spilurus. Next base: position 5,985 of record BRDA01068858.1, read on the forward strand.
GGCAGGACATGACTGAGCAAGGCCTTGAGCAAGGCGCGTAACACCCCACTGCTCTCTGAGCACCATGGATAGGAGATGCCCACCACTTCAGGCATGTGTTCTCATTGTTCACTACTGTCTGTGTGTCTTTCACGGCATGAATGAGTTTAATCCACATCATTGCATTGGTGCATTGGGATCCCAATAAGGGCATCTATGCGCAATAAGGGCAAATGGGCAGCTGATTGGCTACAAGAGCCCACCTTTTGCAGGTGTATTCTTGAGAGGAGTAGTATTTGAACTTGTTTTAGAGTATTACAGGCTGTTCTAAGGTCAGTGTTTTGTTTAAATAAAAGCTGAAGAACGGCATTAACCAGGCACATCAACATCATCAACAGCATGACACAACTGGGAAGACTTTCATTTAAGTCTAATCAAAATGAGAATGATGTCTCCCGGCCAAAAGAACTGTCTAATGTGTGGGTTTGTACGTGTGGCTTATTTTTAAGGGCTTGCTGTTGTAAACATTAGTATTACTGGGCTTTAACATCTTAGAAAGGGGGACAATGGGGTGCCCAGCAATTCTATAATGGTGGCCACGTTTGTTCCCAATAGAGGTGAACTTACAGTCGACTTATGTTCACTCTCATTTGAACAGAGGTGCACAAACTTTTGCACAAGGCTGTATAGGTCTGTAAATTGCATTGATTATCAATTTGACTGTACAAAAGAGACTTTATAAGGCAAAGCTGAGTGTGCAGTATGAAGAGAGGTCTTTGATAGGGTGGATCAATTAGCACGCAGGCTCTAGGAACAGACTGTATCATTCATTCATTACGTTCTCTGCTGATTGCAGCAGAATTTCAGGCACACATCTGCAGCAGCTCTCACCTAAGAACTAGTGCCGTACCTGCCTGTCATGTCTGTGTAGTGACGCAGGACCATAAGGCACCAGCAGAGTATATAAAATACGCTTTTGTTTGCCCACACAAGCTGTTATTTTATCATTTCTTGGTGAGCAGAAAAGAAATGCTTGCACAGACGTATCTGACATTCCCTCCGAGCGGAAGCTGGCGTCGTTTTTAAGCGGTAGCAAATGGCCTGTGTGCGGTCATGCATGCGGTTGTTGGACTGTGCCTGGAGGTGTGTCATGCAATATGTGTACAGCGCCCGTACACTGCATGCTAGCTTGTGGGAATTCATTCTGAAAGCACAGTGGCAGCTCAGCGTTTGGAAAAAAAAACAAGGCTCTGTGTTTTATTGGTCATAGCAGACTCCAGTTTATTTCATTTCTACGTCTAACGATTATTGGCTGTTTTTGCTTGTTTTTTTTAACATCATCAGGTCGATCCGACCCTCATTTACTGAACCTGGCCCTTATAGCACCTATTGCAAGTTTAGAGTAGACGTGTTTTGCCACTCAAACAGGAATCTTATTACCAGAGTGACTAGCTAATAGGTGCAAAAAATCCAAGAGTGGATGAGTCATTTTCTTTAAGGAGGTGAAAGCAGAGTGCTTCACCACTTTACTGAGGCAAGTCATTAATATTCAGTCGGTGTGTATGTGTGTGTGTCTGCTGATGAGTCCTCGCAGCTCCTCTTTCTCTCTCTCTGATACGCCACACAGTAGCTACTCAACAGCTCACCAGTTGCAGAAGAGAAGCAGTGAGCATCGACAGCCGCCAGCTTGCTGTATAGCTTCCTCAATGCGGCACGGCTCGCTCAGGGGAATTGGGACTCTCACCTCAATCCTCTCCTCGTTACCTTTTGTAATGGAAATGCCGCAGCGGCCCAGAATTCATCAGCCGATTGCCACGAAACGCATACGAAGCGGGCTAAAGATAACGTTTGCGTCGCGGCCTCCTTGTCACAACTCAGATGCCAGCCTTTAAAAACGACGCAAGGCCACGAGGCCCAGTCGCCTGGTAACAGTGGCGTCAGGGATGCTCTCGTGTGGCAGCGCAAACCTCTGTAGACTCCGCCGCCAGACAGGAAGCTGTCACAAGCTGTTTAAGCTGCAGAGAGAAAAAAATACTAAAGAACTGCTTTAATCTGCTTTGGGGTCTCACTAGCTCATGGCGACTTCCAGCTACAGAGAAGCCAATCATCCAAAATGTCCGTCAAAAGCATTTGTTGTTCTTCCTTTGCGCGTCCCTTGAGCAATAAGGGCAGCCGGCTGATCACGGCAAGTCACAGTCGATTAAATATTGACTACGCAAGTGGCTTCGCAGTTCTATCACAGGGGGTTTGTTCAAGGGATGAACGATCAAATAAATATAGACAGGGTAATAAGAATGGACTGGACTTGTCGACGAGCACAAGGCGCTATTAATGCAGCAGGACAATGGACATTTACTTCCAGACAACTTGATAAGGCCTGCTCATGTAGGTGTCTAAAATGGAGCTGAATTGACACTGTGAAGTGAATTGTGGGATTGTATTGATTCAGTGTCAAAGAATTGTTAGGGAAATGTTCTGTCCTACAGACATCTATTATCTGATGATCTCAGAAAGTGAACAACCAGTCAGTCTGACTGTTGTAAAGCAAGAAAACTGACATATGACACTCGAATATGATTTGCTCATATGATACTAAACAACTGTTGTTTTCACGTTACTAGTAATTATGCACGTAGGGGATGCCCAGCAAACAAATAACACTGTCACGATGTTGTCTACTTTTTTGCAGCGTGTTACAAGATTGTCAAAGTAACAGTGTTGTAGCAGTGTTGAGCTATGACAAACTAATCTGCTACCTATTACTAAGGGTGTCCCTCTAGGGTCAGTTCTTGGGCCTGTATTATTTAATATCTATATTAATGACATTGTCACCTCCATTATCGACTGTAACATACATTTATATGCTGATGATACAGTTTTATAATGCTCAGCTAATCACATTGGAGATGCAGTGGAGAAACTGCAGTATTCTTTTAATGCCTTACAGTCTGCTTTTTACAAACATAAATTAGTTTTAAATGCAGAGAAAACGAAATGTATTATATTTTCCAGATCATCTAATATTGATCTGTTATTGAACCCTGAAGGGATCTGTTGTGGAAAGAGTTAATGAGTATAAATATTTTGGCATATGGCTAGATGAGAAATTCACATTTAAGCACCATGTTAACCAACTCATAAGCAAGTTAAGACAAAAGATTGTGTTTTGTGTTGTAACAGATCTTGTTTCCCAAAACACACAGAAAAAGGATTACTGAAGCAACACTCATCAGTTCTGAACTATGGAGATGTGACATAGACACACACATCAGCTACTACACTTAAGCCCTTACACTCTGTATATCACTCTGCATTAAGAGTCATCACTGGTGACCCTACAGCACACATCACACAACATGGTTTATTTTTATCTTTAAAGCTCTCACTGGTCATATGCCACCATTTATCACAGCAACACTTAAAGAAAAGAACACAAGACTCCAGTGATTGGATCACCGTTTAGGTAACGAGAGTTTTTAGTGAACTGGGAAAATCTGCTTTTAGCTGCAGTGTCCTTGCAGTTGGTGAGGAACAGGTTTACACTACTAACCCAAGATGAAGATGACTGATTTTAGACTTGGTGTGACTGGAAACCCTGACTTAGAGGAAATACTGGGCCAAGACTGAAAGGGCAAAGGGCTGACATTCCAGCTAAAAGACAAAAGAAAAGTTATTCATATTGTAGAGTTTGTACATGTAAAGTACAATTCAACTGGAAAAAAAGATGTTTGTCCTCTCATCCAAGTCTTCAACCTGACGACTACAAGACAACTCGGTGACCCAGATAACCCAGCCTTCACAGTTTGGTGTTCTACCTCCTCAAACTGAACAATGCTTCCTAGTCTTGACTTGCCTCCTTTTGTGTCTTCCTCCTTGTCTCTTGTGTCTCTCCTTACAGTCGAGCAGGACTTCTCAATCTTATTTTTGTCTCCAACCCTTTCTAGTGAGAATAAGATGGATGGATGGATGGATGGACTTAAAGTAGGGCAACATATAAAATAAATGGAAACATACTTATTTACCTGAGAGCAGTAGTTGGTATTGCACAGGAGTTCTTGAGGTCGTTTAATCACAGTGAATATAAGAGTATTTACACTCTACAGTGCATAATGAAAGAAAAAACAGCAGCAAGTTATTAATTATTGCATATATTCTTTACACTAATGTACTGCACTTAAAAAGTAAGGGCGTCCAGTTCCCACACGGCTAATTCTTATGTTTTTTTATGTCTGAACACTGAATCTTCTTTGTTAAAGAAATGTTTTCCCAAACGGAGCCCTTCTGCCTCAGATGTCCATCCCATCTTCCAGAGTAATGCACAAAACCCACATTTCACTTTGAATTTCAAAGACTCAAGGTTACGGTGCCATTTGCGACTGTTGTTTCATAAATCAGTGGATAATGTAATTGCCTGAGATCAAGCCATGGAGACTATTAATTCGCTGCACTCCTCCAGAGGCACTTAAGGTGGCATTACGAACACTCGAAATGTATTATCTCAATCAGTTGACTTGCTGCAGCTCCCATTTCAGCAGCAAAACGGGAATAAATAACAAACCGTTCTCTGCAACATTCTACTTACTCTGGCATTGTCCTAAAAAAACAAGACTAATGACTCTTACCATGAAATGGACCGTCACAATCCTGCTTTTTACATCCACTGAAACCTAAAAATGCAGCTTCATATCTGTGAACCCAAATCTTAGAGATGCCTTTTCTCTTCTAAGAGCGTGCCCCTAAAGCTGAAATATCATTTGTGTGCAAGCATGTGGCGATTTATTCCAATAGTCTGGTCTGCGGCTTGTAATTGATGTATTTCGGAGATGCAGGGTGGAATGTTTCAGAGCTACACTATAAAAAAGAAGGAAAACAACGTAACCTAAACTTTTAAGGCAACTTACTGTCCTGCTTGACTCAGACTTGGCAGGTTATATATATAATAAAACAATGCTAATAATAATGCCATTTTAAATTAAATACTTCACAAAAGTTAAAATTAGAATATGACATTAAAAATAAAGCACAGAAGATTTAAGAGTACGTATGTTGGTTTTTTACACTGGGTGAGTTAACAGAGATCCCTCATCCCAACTTTATGATGTTCTTCCTTCAAACTTCTTTAAAAAGGTTTTCGAGTCTGTGGGCCCTCATCTGTAAGCAACTGTCAATCTTTCTCTGTCTTCTGGGTGTGATCCTGATTGTCTTATGGCTACCAGTGTGCATCCTCTTTTAAAGAAACTGGGCTTGGACCCAAATGAAAGATTTAGACCCAGCTCTAGACTCCATTTATGTCTAAGATTTTAGTGAAAGTGGTGTTAGATCACGTTGTGCGTGCACCGGAGACTAACAGAATTTTTGAAAAGTTTCAGTCTGGTTTTAGTAAAAAGCATAGGGCAGAATCTGATCTCGTGAGAATTGTGAATGACCTGTTAATGCACTCCGACTCTGGGGAGGTGTCTGTTTTAGTGTTGATAGATCTTAGTGTTGCATTTGATACAGTAGATCAAAATATCTTGATAAGCAGGTTTAGTGAATGGGCTGGTATATCAGGGAAGACTCTTGATTGGTTCTTGACTGATTTATTAAAGAGGAAGTTTTCAGTGTCTGTTGGTAACACATTGTCTTCTGTGGCTGATCTTACATTTATATTTACAGCATTTGGCAGATGCTCTTATCCAGAGTGACGTACAACATGGGGTACCTCAGGGTTCCATTCTTGGACCAATTCTATTTTCTCTTTATATGCTTCCTTTTGCTATTTTAATATTTATTTTCATTTTTACGCAGGTGATACATAGTTGTATGATTTTCTTATAGTAACTAACCTAATTGAAGCTATTACAGACTGGATGAACTGCAATTTTCTTTAGTTAAATGAGGACAAATCTGAAGTTCTGATTGCTGGTTTTGACAACATTCCTAGAGATAAACAGGTGGCTCTTGGTTACATCAAGAGTTAACGCTTTTAAAAAAAACTTAGGTATTGTTTTTGACTCCCAGTTAAAATGTTCAGTGCATATTAAGAAGCTTGTTTAGTCCTGTTTTTTCCAATTAAGGAATATTGCAAAGATTAAACATTTTGACTTTTCATGACTTAGAAAGGATCATTATGCTTTTGTGTCTCAGTTGGACTATGTTAGTGCTTTATATACCTGTCTTAGCCAAGGTACTCTGACTAAACTTCAGCTGCTTGACTTTTAACTAATACTAGTGGTAGGTATCACATGACCTCAGTGCTGGCTGTACTTCATACTATCATCTTTTAAAAAGTGTTTAAAGACTTTTATTCCTGAGCTTCTGAGTGTTTATAAGTGATGTCCTTCTGACTCTGTGTTTTAATCTCTATTTTTTTTTACTTTGTTTTATTTATTTATTTTAATTTTAATTTTAATTTTTTTAATGTTTAAGTATTTTATTGTGAAGCACTTTGCAGCCTTTGCTTTGAAAAGTGCTACATAAATAAAGTTTACTTACTTACTAATTTTAGCTTACTTCAACTGTCTGTTTAGATTTTGGGCTATTTGCAGCTTCTGCAGTGAAGATTTTAGACAAAATTTTGACTGTATCTGGCAACCCTAGGGTGAACACACACACAGACACACACACACACACACACACACACACACACACACACACCACTGTGTGTCTTTATTATAACAAAACTAAGACTCTTGGCTATGAAAAACAAAAAGTGAACACACTACAATGGCGACTGTAACAGGTATACAATACAATGAGTGATGGAGACTCATGGTGACACATGAGGGAACATATAATCCAAACATAATCAGATATGAGATGGGAACCAGGGCTGTGAAATCACGACACTCAGGTGCAGACACTCCCAGAACATGAAAGGGGCAGGACTAAGGCGGGGACATGACAAAGCACGTGGATGACATAAACAAACAAAAGGCACGTGGGCAGTGACGGGAAGTAATGGGAAGTTTCACAGATGCCTTATTTGGACTGAACATCGAGAGAGCATCCCACAATTCAACGTGGTGCAGATTATGTTTGAAGGACGTAAGCTGAGCGGAAGCAGCGCTGTGATTTTTAAACGTAAGTTATTTTTATTTTACGGAGTTATTCTACTAAAGTGTCTGAAAAACTTCGAGAGCAGATCTGTGGTGGTGATACGATGAGTGGATTTTGCCAGTTGAGGTAAATGTGAGCAGCGGGCAGGAATAAGTAATGTCATCACTGTTTTAACATTTATCTGATGTTTAAGGCTAGCTGGTGGTTAAAATGCTGTGTACATAGACACTGACTAGCAGAGCTCACCAGGTATTCAGACATTCGTAATGTAAATCTGAGCTCAGTGTGATGCTGAGATCTCCACTAAAACTTGAGCCACTGAGGCCTTTTCTCAGGAGAAATATCTGAGCGGCAGGATATTTAACCAGAGGTCTTGTGTTGCCATCTGATCTCATTGTTGTCTTGGAGAAACGACTGAGATGCTGAGATCTTATTTATTTTTACTTCCTATAGGAGAGTGGGAAATCAGGGGAATTCCTAGTGGGCTGCTAACAGTGGGTTGACATAAACTCATCCACACAAACAAAGGAATTCACAGACAAACTGTAAACTTTATAATAAAGTCTACGATTGTAAATTATGGATTAAATCAGCTGCCCTTCTTCATGTGATACAGCCCTGGTGCACTCATTAATTCTGTTAATGAGCCTCACGGGTAGAATCTATGCAAATTTGGAGTGACAACAGTCGTCTAATGCTTGGTTGAAACAATAGGGAGCATCACTTCTACACTAATGTTGCAAATTTTATATCTGCATCATATAAAACAGAGCAGCAGCCAAAAAAGCTGACAAAAAGTCTAGAATAAAAGGCACTCAAAGACATCAGTGAAATGCTCCATAACAGCCCGTGTAGCAGGTGGGAAGTTAATAGCATAGCATTATGTTATAGCGTATAACATGCTGGTGGTGTGTTAGTGTGTAGGGTGACCAAACGTCCGTATTTCCTGGGACATGTCCGTATTTCACGTCCTGTCCCGGGCGTCCTGGGTTTTTTTAAAAAAGTGAGGAAATGTCCTGGTTTTTAAATTACCTTCATTGGACCATTAACATTTTAATTTACAGGCACTAGGGCACTGCTCACGGCGCTGCGTGTGACGTAATCCCTGAGCGGCGTCAGTGAGGGCATCCCTGTTCTTAATCAGAATGTAGACAGCGTGACTGTCAGTACGCAAGCAACATGCAGAAGCGCAAGTGTTTACCGACGATTTACAAAAGACTTTCCCCGCTTTCAGACCGGGTCGAGACAAATGGGAAGCCTTGTGCACAGTGTGTTATTGTTATTGTGTGTCATTTGTTAATTTATTTTTTTCCAGTAGCCTACAGAACAATATTTTGTTCGTTACTGAGGGTAACTGAGTATCATGTGTTATTTGGAGTTGAGAGTTATTGTTAACTTTTGTTGTTAAGTGAGGGATGTTTAGATGAGACATTATTTATTTCATTGTGCTATTCATTCATTACAGGAAAAGTTAACTTAAGCATTTTGAATAAAATTATGATGTTATTGGAGTTTTTGTTGTTGACTTTTACTGAAAAGCATTTTTAATAAACCAGCTGTAAATATCATGTTATTGTAGGTTTACGTGGGCCTATGTTAAGTGAG
>BRDA01068858.1:14657-31352 GCA_036984385.1 Crenuchus spilurus
GCCCCCCCCCCCCCCCCCCAGGCTCCAAGGTGTCCTGGTTTTCCCAAATGAAAATATGGTCACCCTATTAGTGTGTGTTGTGCTGGTGTGAGTGAATCAGACACACGTACCACGCTGGGCGACCTTGTAGATGTAAAGTTAAAGACTGTGGCTCACTGGTTACTGCACCATTTGTGTTAGTCGTCCTCTACTTCTTTGTCCCAGGACACTGTCGGCTGGATATTTTAGTGACCCTGAGGTGATTACAAACTGTCTGATCCACTTGTACCACTGCAACACACACTAACACACCACCAACACATCAGTGTCACTGCAGTGCTGAGAATGATCCAGCAGCTGAATAATACCTGCTCTGTGGGGGTCCTAACAGAGTACACAGAGAAACAGAAGGACTACAGTCTGTATGAGCTGTATACTCATACTGTACTGTATAAGAGTAGATATGAGGAAGGAGTGTTAAAGTTATGGCTGATTGGTCTATAAAACCTAACACGGTACTTATCTACCTTTTTTAATAAGACAATGTTGTGCATGTGCAAAGACAATACAGTCACTGGTGAGATTGGGGGGGGTCTTCCATCAAATACCTCCCAGTGCCGGTCCAGCTCTGTTCATAAATGTGTTTTTGTAAGACAACAAGCTCCATTAATTAGCTTATGAAGTGCTGGTGTACTATCACTAATACCCTCTATAAGTGTCCCGCTCTCTTGGTTTTCTTCTGTACTGTGTCCTCTGCTGCTTCCTGGTGTCTCTACACACTTAGTCATTTCCTTTGCTGGACTTTCTCATCAGTCTCCTTCAGAATTCCCCTGTGATTCTGCGAAGTGACATCGTTCTCTGCACAGATGGAGAGGAAGAGGATCAACTGGCTCTGGGCGTACATTATCGCTCTCCCCACTGTCTCCCTTTTCTTCTTTTTCATCGGAGAGGGAACATAAAAGGCTACAGTCCCCTCGTTTCCCGGTTGGAAACACGATTATGGCTCTCGGCGGTAGGAGACTGAGGATGACATGGTGGCATTTTCAAGGTGGAGGACCTTCTCCTTAGCTCTTGGTGTGTGTGTGTGTCTTGTAAGAGAGACTTTTCTTGTGTGAATTGAGATGACAGTTGCACAGACTCTGACACATACGTTGTAAAAGACACAGTGACATCAAAAGCATTATTGAAGGATGTGTGCTGCTATCTTCATAAGCTTTAAAGTGCAGTGGTAAAGAAATGGATGTGCTGAGGGTAGAGAAGGATGTTCTACCTAATGGTGACGTGGAAGAAGGAGTGCAGCACTGCCAGGGTTGATGTTTGTAAAGTATTTTGCTTGCGTTGTTTCTGGTCAAGGGGGTGGGGGACTGGCCGTGTCCCTGACCAGGATTAATCAGTTAAGAAGATGGATGGATGGGCCCTGAGTGGCTCAGCAGGCTAAGACGCTGATACTATGACCACAGGATCCCAATCATACTGTTTGCCATCAGCAGCCGGGGCCCAAGTGAGTAAAAATGGGCCGAGCTCTCTCTAGGTGGGTAAATGGCTCTTCAGTGGTGGTGTATCAGCGATAGTTGGAAAAGAGGTGGTGGCCACATCACACACATCGGAGGAGGCTTGTGCTTGTCTTCACCCTACTAAAGTCAGAGACTTTGTAAAAGTGATGGGGAGGCGGCACGGTGGCTTAGTGGTTAGCATGTTCACCTCTCAGCACTGAGGTCTTGGGTTTGAGTCCCCATCTGGGTAAAGTTTCCATGTCTCCTCGTGTCTGCATGGGTTTCCTCCGGGGACTCTGGTTTCTTCCCACAGTCCATTCCAGAGCCCCTAGTGGTTGGGATGGTTTAATTGGCTACTACTACAAATGTGGCAAATGCTAGAAATACAATTATTTAAAAAAAGAAGATGGATGGATTAATGGTTGGTTTCGTTTCTGCTCATGGATTTGGTTCTGTAGGACCTGTGTTGCCAAACCAAAACTAAAGTTGCTAACAAACACTAGGACTCAGTATTAGTACTCAGTTGGAATCATGCTTCATACTACAGGCTATTACCAGTGACATTATTACCTAGACTGTACTTGGTGCTCAGGATTAGAGCATTTTCTCACAGTGATGGGCACTAGTACATAACTGAGAATATTGTGAAAAGGTTCATTTGTGTTCATAAATTAATATAAAAAAGCTAATTGAAAGTATATTAATTACAGATAAGTGACATTTCAGTTTTTTTATGTTATTGCTGACATGGTTTGAATAGTAATCTGATTATTATTAGAATAATTTCAGATTTTTCTGAGCTACTAACCAAACTGATCAACAGTACAACAAACAAGGCTTGAAATGAATATAAAATATGACCTTTTTAAATGATGAAGAATGAAGTTTTGCCTGTTTTATTTTTTATGGCACTATGTTTTTATATGTATTAATGTGAATGTAAGCGATATCAACTACATTGTTCACCTCAGATAAAGTCCCTCATTCATCTCAAAAGCATTTCTCTCGTTTGAACGTCCTCATATCTGTTTGGAGCAGACCACATTTCCCCATACATCAAGAAAAACGGGAGCCATGCATTCTAATACCTTCATAAACTTTAAATGATGGCATGGATAGCTAGTAACAGTCCTTTCACCTCAGGCTGCTTTACTGCACAGGCCCTGCTGGCCCTCACGGCTTCTGGAAGCACATGGTCAATCATAATCAGGATGCTGTCCTTTGAGGAGCCTTTATGAGAGAGCTTTACCTCCTGCTCTGTGAGAGGCAAAGTGGGAATTTGTCATTCCAAGAGGAGATCATCAGAAAATCAATGATTCGGAGCTGCAGACAGATGATGAGACTGGATAATTATGCCATACTTTTCCATCGGAGATTCAACCTGATCTGTGGAAGGCAGGAAAAATGAGTGAGGACCATTCTTTAAGCTTTACACTCTGTTGGTCTTAAGGAAAGAGCCGATTGCATCGCCCGTGGCAAAGACTTTTCGGTGAGTAGGGATGCCACAGTTGCCCTGGGCAACGACGAACCTGATCATCGAGAGTCCCTGCGAAACAAAGATGCTTTTTCCATAAATGCCAATCATTAATGTTATTACAGCCCTGCTCGGTCTCTGCACTGCAGGTTCTGTGTCCTAATAGCGAGGCGCCATTTTTATAATCACTGCAGAAGTAAAGAAACTGTAAAGATGCTTCATCAAGGACAGTAACTGGGTTTTCATTCAAATGTTTACAAAATTACAGCAAATTGTTCTCTCCTCTACAGTTTAGTGAAGAAACGTTAGATGATGTTGCTCCCATTCAGGAATCAAAACAAGCAAAACTCAGAGATTGAACTCGGTCTTTCTGGCAGAATCATCTTCACAGTTACTTGCAGAGCGTTTAATGGCTGTTTGTACTTCAGAGACGTCAGTCAAGCTTTTAGATCATCTCTGCACTAAAAATACAAGTGACTGCTCCCATCACCACTTAACAGACACGTTACTGTAGTACAAGACCTACATGCACTAAAACTATAGCGCGACAGATGGCACGACTGTGGTAACTGAAAAGAGGATCTCAGGCTGGCCACTACTGGGCAAAGTGCTTGGTGTAAGCATAACAGTGGGCCAGTGTGTATACACTGTATGTCAATCAATAAGAATAAAAGTAATGAACAGCACACTGCTGGACGTGCAGCTCGATATGTTTTTGCTTATTTTAAAAAATCTTTTCCATCACCTTTCTTCACAAGTTAGCTTTAGCAGTTTACTAACTTCTCCACCTCGTCCTGTTGTAAAGCTCTTTTTTTAATGATTTTTGGGTGTTTTTATGGTGGGTTACTGACATCTTGCTTGCTGGATATGATGCTCTCAGCTGAATATTGAACTGGGCGAGGACGGAGCAAGTGCGCTGCTTATCCTTCTGCAGAGGTGGGCTCCTGTTATCTTAACTGGCGACAAGATGAAGGCCGTGGCACCAGTTGACATGGTCAAAAAGCCCTGTGGCTCCACTTAGATATTCATCAAAGGCCACCAGCAGGGGCAAGTTGAAACACACTAATTTGATCTGCTCATCTGTTGGAACAGACAGAACAGAGTCTCGCAGGACTTGCACATGAGTTGGCTCCAGTTGCCATAACTGTAGAGACATTACTTTACTGAAGAGCTGCCTTTGGTGTAGGAACGAGAGATGAATGGTCCTCTTTCAAATAAGCTTTCTTAAGAGAGATAAGGCATGAAAAGATGACTGAAGTGCTATTTAACGGGTCGGTGGTGGATGTCTGCTGAAGGTTTGGTGTGCTGTTCAGGATGCCAGCTGTAACTGCAGCGGGTATAGAAATGCATGGTATTGTATATTGTATTGCCAAACACAACCAAAAGTATCTGGTTGATTGTTTTAGTCACACAGCGTGTGTCTGTTTTCTGTTCTGTGTCCTGGTCACGGCCATGCAGGTCACGGTCACATGGCGACACTTTAACAGCGCCTGCTCAGAGACACATAAATGTGTCCCAATATGGCAGCTTCACTTAAAGCGGTAATGACAGCCGCAGCGTGGAAGAAGCCGTAAAGTTGATTTCTAACTGGGCCGGTGACCTCTGCGCACCTCTGCATGAATACGCAGGGTTTTGGGGGAGGGAGACCAAGAGTAGCACTTAATCACACTCTAACAGCAGCTTTGCAGCCATCGCTGGTGAAGATAAACAGAGAAACAGCAGATGACAACCTTGGGCTTCGAGAGTGCGAGCACATAAATCCTGCAGGGTGTTCACAGAGCCACTCACAGACAGAACTCTTGGTTTTTGCTCTGTCATGTGACCTGAAAGTGTGGACCGGTGGAGCAGCGTGGGTCGATTTGTCCCTGGTTTGAACCTGGCAGAGGTGTTGGCACTAAATGCAGATCAGCTGATTGAGGGTAAACTCAACTCATCAGCGCTGAAGACAGATTTTCCGCTGAATCAAAGGTTGGTCGTGTGTAGGCTGCTATGAAAAGGCAACAGATCTAACAGACCTGCGATGCTGAGATCCAAGAGGGATTTTTTGAAGACATCTGAAGCCTTTGAAAGTTTATCAAAAGTCAACTATTTCTTTGAATATTTCACTTTACATATCGCGTGCCTTCATCTCTAGTCCTACGTCTTCACACTCGTTCATTTTGTTCAGCTAGGGCTATGACTTCTGTAGCCATTACAATTATTAACTGTTGATTAATCAAAAGCCTGTCAGTTTTTTAAGTGTTTGGTGTAAGTATAAGGTATGTAAAGTGTAAGTATAGAGTATGTAAGGTGTAAGTATAAGGTATGTAAAGTGTAAGTATAAGGTATGTAAAGTGTAAGTATAGAGTATGTAAGGTGTAAGTATAAGGTATGTAAAGTGTAAGTATAGAGTATGTAAAGTGTAAGTATAAGGTATGTAAAGTGTAAGTATAGAGTATGTAAAGTGTAAGTATAAGGTATGTAAGGTGTAAGTATAGAGTATGTAAGGTGTAAGTATAAGGTATGTAAAGTGTAAGTATAGAGTATGTAAGGTGTAAGTATAAGGTATGTAAAGTGTAAGTATAAGGTATGTAAAGTGTAAGTATAAAGTATGTAAAGTGTAAGTATAAAGTATGTAAAGTGTAAGTATAAAGTATGTAAAGTGTAAGTATAAGGTATGTAAAGTGTAAGTATAAAGTATGTATAGTGTAAGTATAAGGTATGTAAAGAGTAAGTATAAGGTATGTAAAGTGTAAGTATAAGGTATGTAAAGTGTAAGTATAAAGTATGTAAAGTGTAAGTATAAGGTATGTAAAGTGTAAGTATAAAGTATGTAAAGAGTAAGTATAAAGTATGTAAAGAGTAAGTATAAGGTATGTAAAGTGTAAGTATAAGGTATGTAAAGTGTAAGTATAAGGTATGTAAGGTGTAAGTATAAGGTATGTAAAGTGTAAGTATAAGGTATGTAAAGTGTAAGTATAAAGTATGTAAAGTGTACGTATAAGGTATGTAAAGTGTACGTATAAGGTATGTAAAGTGTAAGTATAAGGTATGTAAGGTGTAAGTATAAGGTATGTAAGGTGTAAGTATAAAGTATGTAAAGTGTAAGTATAAAGTATGTAAGGTGTAAGTATAAGGTATGTAAAGTGTAAGTATAGAGTATGTAAGGTGTAAGTATAAGGTATGTAAAGTGTAAGTATAAAGTATGTAAGGTGTAAGTATAAGGTATGTAAAGTGTACGTATAAGGTATGTAAAGTGTACGTATAAGGTATGTAAAGTGTAAGTATAAGGTATGTAAGGTGTAAGTATAAGGTATGTAAGGTGTAAGTATAAAGTATGTAAAGTGTAAGTATAAGGTATGTAAGGTGTAAGTATAAGGTATGTAAGGTATAAGTATAAGGTATGTAAGGTGTAAGTATAGAGTATGTAAGGTGTAAGTATAGAGTATGTAAGGTGTAAGTATAAGGTATGTAAAGTGTAAGTATAAAGTATGTAAAGTGTAAGTATAAGGTATGTAAAGTGTAAGTATAAGGTATGTAAAGTGTAAGTATAAGGTATGTAAAGTGTAAGTATAAAGTATGTAAGGTGTAAGTATAAGGTATGTAAAGTGTAAGTATAAGGTATGTAAGGTGTAAGTATAAGGTATGTAAGGTGTAAGTATAAAGTATGTAAAGTGTAAGTATAAGGTATGTAAGGTGTAAGTATAAGGTATGTAAAGTGTAAGGATAAGGTATGTAAAGTGTACGTATAAGGTATGTAAAGTGTAAGTATAAAGTATGTAAGGTGTAAGTATAAGGTATGTAAAGTGTAAGTATAAGGTATGTAAGGTGTAAGTATAAGGTATGTAAAGTGTAAGTATAAGGTATGTAAAGTGTAAGTATAAGGTATGTAAGGTGTAAGTATAAGGTATGTAAAGTGTAAGTATAAAGTATGTAAAGTGTAAGTATAAGGTATGTAAAGTGTAAGTATAAGGTATGTAAGGTGTAAAGTGTAATGAAGCCATATCAGCCCTGTACTACCTGCAGTACATTGCATGCAGAATGGCTGTATTACATATATAGTTCTGTACAAAAGCATCAGAAATAATTTAACTTTTTCTTCAAAAAGTAACCAAAGTCATATTAGAATGAATAAAAATAGCATTAATAAAGTTAATGAATTGTGATTTAATGTATTGGTTTAACCCTTCCTAACCCATGTTCTTCTGAAATGACAGTATTATTTATGGACATCAGTTAATATTTGTTTCGGGTAATGAATTCTTTATGTTAAAACAAGTCCACTTTTGATTAATTCAACAAATCCATGTGACTGCTGAGGAGTGTAGAGGAGAACATCTGTAAAAAAATCTACCTTCAACATTTCAGCTACTGTATTTGTGTATTTGGATTTTTTTCTAATGACTGCAGTGTTAGCAAGCATAAAGCTTACTTATATACAAAAATGAGTGGCTTTAAATATTAATTAAAATAAAAGACTTGCATACTGCTACTGCTAATAATAATAATAATAATAATAATAATAATAATAATAATAATAATAAATATAAATTAATTATTATTATGGAGTATTATAGTTAAAACTTTGACATAAATATATTATTATATTTTGGCAAGTGATATGTAAGACACATCCTGTTCCACAGTGATGACCTTATGGGAAAACCCATTGGGTTTTATGGGCAGAACCATCAAAACAAAATGCCATGATGCAGCACAGTCTATGGCCCCACAGACGAAAGCACAGGAAAGGCTATAGTTCTCTTTATAGTTCTCTATACTGAGCTAATTACAGTTCAGCGATGTCAGCAAGGAGACAGGACAAGCATTGGCCGTGGCCATGAGCACTGACTCTACCTCAACAATACCCACACAAGCACAGCAAAGAATAATTTTTTATTTAATTCAGGTGAAGTCATGTGACTTATGGCTCAATATGTTGGCAAACATTGGGAAAAAAAGTAGTGGACGCCACCTCATGACTTTGGCCCAAGCACACTGGGTGAAGCCTTTAAATAAACCCTTCACTAGCTGCAGACAATAACAACTGATGACTGTTGAGTCTTGCTTCATTGGGAAATAATTTTTGTTCCAAGGAATTTGTCTTGAAAAAGTAACATCACTATATAGTAAGACTTACAACATGTAAAAATGTCTAGATATAAATAAAATAAGCTCATAATATTCTTTCAACACTTTTAAAGTGAGAAATATTAACTTTTGAGGCTTGGTTTAATGATTTCGCTCCACTTTTTTTGCAGTATAGATGAACTTTACCTTCATAACTGATGTTGTCAACTTTGCTGACTATTGCAGCCCCACACTTGCCCATCCCTCATTGCTGACCCATACCCACACACCATTTGACAGCCACTGTCAATAGCAGCAGGTTGTTTGAAGCAGTGCCTCACCCAGTCAGTGAGATGTCCCTGTTACCTATGCTCCGAGCTGAGAGGAGTGAATGGCAGCAGAGTGGCAGCAGCGTTCAGGCAGATGCCTCTAATTGGCAGTCGGCGGTCTCGGCCACAGCTGGAGCTGCTGGGAGTAATGATGAGCAGGGGCCGTGGTGGCTGGAACAGCTTTGGTGACTCGCCCCCTCCTGACAGACTTGCTGGGATGATGGTGTTTCAGGCTGATTAGTTTGAGTGGCGGCTCTGGCTGTGAGAGAGTCGAAGGGTGGTGCTGGTGCTGGTGCTGGTGGTGAAGGGGGCGCTGTAGGGTCTCCTGACATTGTCCTTTTATTATCAGAGAGTCACGTTGGCAGCAGCCTCAAGCAAATGAGACAAGGCTCCCTGGGAAGGATGCCACCAGAGGACATTTCAGCTGTTTGCTGTATAACAGCCAAGTAGAAAATCTAGTTTCAAGGTGTACTGCAATAGTGAGTGTACCACCTGTCATAGCAGAACATGCATATTAAAGATACATTAGGTAGTGTTTGAAGCTTATGTTCATAAGTAGCTCATTGCTGACTGACTGACTAGTCTCAGTTTTTGTCACGAGTCACAGCTTTAGAATAAAAACAAATATTACAGCCTCAAATCAGAGAAAGTGGGGCACCAAATCATGATTACACTTGTTGGCATCACTTCTCTTTTATGTGCCTTTACTATTCCAAAATTGCCCTTATCACCACTTTTTTTGGAATGTGATGCAGGAATGAATGAATGAATGAATGAATGAATGAATCAATCAATTAATCAATCAATCAATCAATCAATCAGTCAATCAAAACTTTATTTAAATATCACTTTATACTAAAGCAAATTAAAATTCAGTGCTTTATAAGTGATTGACAGCAAAAGTAAAAGATGGCAAATAAAAGCAGACGATATAGACAATAAAATATAAACACTAAAAATGAAATCATATGTTAAATGAAAATATAAAATCTAACCATGTGGAATAAAAGTAAAGCTGATCAGTGAAACAATAAAAATATCAAAATTAAGTAAATAAAAATTATACCTAAAAATAAAATAAAAAATGATATCAATAGAAATAAAGGAAAAGCATTAAAACTAAAACCATGAAATGCTTTTAAAACACAAGATAAAAACCAGACTAAGTAAATACGTTTTCATTTGCATGTCAGTATTTTCAGCTGCTCTCTACTGGAAGGATGTTGCAGCAGTTTGGAGTGTAGTGGCTAAAAGCAGCATCACCAAAAGTTTTGCCCTGCTTTGAGTAACGACTAAAAGCTGTGGAGAATCTGAGAGACCTGGTTTATAAAAGTGATGTAGTCTGGTGCAGGACCATGCAGTGCTTTATAAACTAGTGAACTGCAGGACTGGATAAATATCAACAAATGAAATGAAGCTGAGCAGAGAAAAATAATAACTATGCAAAGATTTTCACAGCACACAGACTGCCAGGAGACAGGCAGCATCCAAACATATTCTACTTTTAATTTGAGTCAAGTTTTAACAAACACTTTTAACTCTGTCTCAGGTCAACATCAGCTCTATTTAAATGTGTTTAGCAGCACTACAGACACGTGACATCACTCAGCCTAGATGACAAAACCCAGAGGACGTCGTGCTCTTTTGATGACTCGGGAGATTCTCCTAAAATTCCTTAGAATAAATCTCATGAGACACAAAGAAGAGCTGAGATATTTCTGTCCCAGATAAATATTCTAAAAGTAAGACTCCTCGTCCTGAGCTCAGAGTGAGATTTATGTCAACATTAGTGTTATTTGACCAAATCTGACAATGAGAGGCTTTAATGAGAAAAGGTGACACACAGGAGAGCTTTACTGAGACGTCTTCAGAGGAGACTTCACATACCGGCTTATTAGCATTTCATCTCATTGTTGTAAGAGAAGCTGCAGAGAGATACAGATCTGCATGTTCATGTTTTTATGGGAATGTTTGTCTGTGATAAGATTTTGTTGATACATTATATGTCCAGATTTTTGCGGACACCCCTTCTAATGAGAACATTCAGCTGCTTTAAGTTTCACCCACTGCTGACACACAGCTGGTCTAGTCCCTGTAGAGAAGTACTGCCAATACAACAGCACCTTCATGGAGCAGATAAATATGAACCTATTGGCACCATGTCTAATGCCAGGTGTGGGCTAGATGTGTAGCAGAGGAACTGTGTTCTCTGAAATGATGGTGAGAGTTAGAAAGGGTCACATCTGTCGAATGTTGAACCTGCAGGACCGAGTCAAGTTTGTGATGTAAGTAAAAAACGATAACTGGTTGTTTGGATCACACTGAGGCTTCTTTCTTCTTCACACAGAACGATGACGGAGCTCTCAAACAGGACAGGAAGTTCAAGATGCAGACCAGTGCTTCCAGGAATGAAGAGAAGCTCAGTCTTGCTAGGGTTGAGCTTCAGGTGGTGGGTTGTCATCTGTGTAGAGATGTCAGCCAAACATGCTGAGATGTGGTTGGAGTGTCAGGAGTGAAGGAAAACATCAGAGTGTCATCAGCATAACAGTGGAATTAAAATCCAGTAGAATAAATGATTTCACTGAGAGAACGAGTGTAAAGTGAGAAAAGAAGAGGAACCGTCTGTTTTAAGATGAGCGATCATCCAACATCCTGACCTCACTAACGCTCTTCAATCAGACCCTCACAGCAATGTTCTGAAGTTTAGCAGAAAGGCTTCTCTGAACTCTTTTATTCATATTTTTGATTTCTGAAGAAACACATAATGAGCAGGTGTCCCAGTACTTTTGTCCATAAGTATACATTATCTCTGAGTGCCACATTCATTTGGATTCATTCACTGAGTGAACATTCACTGAGACTACAGGCCAATCAGAATGACTATCCATTTTAATCTATAACCTCCTAGAAAGCTAAACAGACCTCACATCCCTCTTTACCCAGCATGCTCCTCTGTGGCTTTCCAGCTCTGTTTTAAGTGCTGAGGCGCTTTGCAAAGCAAAGAGAATTGACTTTGAGCATCACTACAGCCTTCGTGTGTTTGTACTGACTGTTGTCAGGAGTCGGAGCCGAGGGTTTCATTAATGCCAAAGCTTCAAGAGACGCTGAGATCAGCGGCACATTATTCACAACGACAATGGCAGGCAACACTTACGCTAAAGCTGTAAACAACTCTGGCGTCAGGCGTAGCAGCCGTGCTACGTGCCGCTTTCACATGGGTTTCCCCCGTACATTCCTTGAAAGTTGCCGTTTGACAAAAGTGACATTTAGGTGTTTTCGTCTTCTTTTCAAGCCCAGCACACCCAGAATATTTTGTGAGGAGAGAACGGCGGAGAAGCAGACTCTGAATGCTAATGCACTAGTCCAGCTTCAGCGGGGGATTCACTTTGGGTAAAGGCTTTGAACACAGTCTCAGAGATGAAGCCTCCCCTATGGGCTGAAAGATAAGATTCTCTCTCTGTCTATTCTGTTCCCTCTGACTGTCTGTCTGTCTCTTTGTCTGTCTGTCTGTCTGTCTGTCTGTCTGTCTGTCTGACTGTCTGTCTGTCTGTCTGTCTGACCGACCGTCCGTCTGTCTGTCTGTCTGACTGTCTGACTGTCTGTCTGTCTGTCTGACTGTCTGTCTCTTTGTCTGACTGTCTGACTGTCTGTCTGTCTGACTGTCTGTCTGTCTGTCTGTCTGACCGACCGTCTGACTGTCTGTCTGACTGTCTGACTGTCTGTCTGTCTGTCTGACTGTCTGACTGTCTGTCTGTCTGACCGACCGTCTGTCTTTCTGTCTGTCTCTCTGTCTGTCTGACTGTCTGTCTCTTTGTCTGACTGTCTGTCTGTCTGTCTGACTGTCTGTCTGACTGTCTGTCTGTCTGTCTGACTGTCTGTCTGTCTGTCTGTCTGTCTGACCGACCGTCTGTCTGTCTGTCTGTCTGTCTGTCTGTCTGACCGACCGTCTGTCTGTCTGTCTGACTGTCTGTCTGTCTGTCTGACTGTCTGTCTGTCTGTCTGTCTGACCGACCATCTGTCTGTCTGTCTGACTGTCTGACTGTCTGTCTGTCTGTCTGACTGTCTGTCTGTCTGACCGACCGTCTGTCTTTCTGTCTGTCTCTCTGTCTGTCTGTCTGTCTGTCTGACTGTCTGTCTCTTTGTCTGACTGTCTGTCTGTCTGTCTGACTGACCGACCGTCTGTCTGTCTGACCGACCGTCTGTCTGTCTGTCTCTCTGTCTGACTGTCTGTCTGACTGTCTGTCTGTCTGACTGTCTGTTTGACTGTCTCCAGCCTCTACCAGGGCTCGGGGGATAAAAATCATACCATGCCATCGCTTGATCAGTATTCTCACAGTTTGTAGAGGAAACATATGAATGATATTGTAATTATTCAAAAGAAATTCCTCCTCTAAGCTGAAGAACATAAAGCATACGATAATTATTCATTAACCTGATGATAAGCATTCCTGAAAGAGTATCATTACCATTTCATAAGATATTTTCTGGCCTGACTCTGGTAATTATATAGGACATCACTCTCAACTTGTTTCTCCAGAGAAAACAAGACAATTAAAGAATAGTATTCTTCTCTCCATGAAGTCACGGGTAATTGCATAAGACAATTAAAGGAAAATGTTCTTGGGGAGAATCTAATATGGAATGTGCTTTAATTAGTTGCAGATTTTAAAGCTGAGTGAGCCCAGTTGTGCAGAATTAAGTGAAGTTTTGTTCCATATCTGGAGTTTCTCTGAAATTGCCCTTTAGCCAATATCTAGGCTGAATGTAGGTTTGATCAATGTGCAGGTTGAGCAGATTTGTTAGGCTGTTGGGTGAGGTAAGCACTAGTCCTACAGCAAATGTGAGTGTGCTGGCACAGCTTCACGCTGCAAAACATCTCAGTATAGATATTCTCGTTGCTCTCAAGCAGCACTTTATGATAATTATCAACTTCTGACACTGGCTACTTTTGTATTCTGAAGAATTTCTCATTAATTTTCCATTAGAGAGCAAAAAAACAAACCCCAAAAACGTTCCAGCACTAGTATCCAGCAGAAAGAGCACATATTCTGACTTCAGACTAGAAAATGTCCCAAATACACTTTACGGCTTTTGCTAAATCCGTGTGAGTTTCTCTTCTCTTTGTTGTCGCGGTTGGTGCCTTCGGGCACATCTTCCTTTGGTCTTCTTCGTTTATTTATATCTGCATTATGAGGTAAAAATGGGAACGCCATTAAAGCCCTGCCTGATTGTGTTGGGCCTAATTTAGAGATTATCTACAGAAATTACTCAGGGCAAATGCCTGTCATTTTAATTTGCTCTCTAACAAAGCATTTTATAGTGTTGCCCTGATAAAAAAAAGTTAATCATGCGTGTGCCACTGTAATTCTTGATTAATTTTACTACATTGTAAACTCAAATACACAGGAGGTTTAATTAACGTCCCTTGAAGTTTGTGTGCCATTCAATCCATATTGCTGTATTGCCAACAGCAGGCTTTGATGCTGATAAAAAGAACTTGATTTCACTGCAGACTTTGTAGTGAAGAGCAGCAGCAGCAGCAGCAGCGTTATTGTTTCCTTCCCATGCCAAAAGACAGGTCTACGCTGATGCCAGGCTGCAATTTCCTTTGATTCGCAGGTGATTTATGAAGTGGTGACGGATATGGATTGGGTATATACGTTCGTTTCCTATTCATATATCCAGCGCCATTATCAAGGTGCCTCGATTGGTATTAATCATTGGCTTGGGTGTCCTTCATCCATGCTTTATAGGTTTTAGGTGTGTGGCCAATTTACAGTCCGCAGGCAGACTGATGTATTGGTCATTTCAGATAAAGAGGGCACACTAATTGGTTTAGGCCCACAGGAGCCTCGCAGGCGTGTGCGATAGCAGGTCCCCCTGAGTTTAATGATGATGTTCAGGTAGCTGAAGGGAAGATATGGGCCGGGTTGAATCCGACATTGATTTGCTTTGTGTTTTGTCACACGGGAGATTGAGAAACCAGGATACTGTACACTTTAGAACACACACATACATGTAGGTGCAGGGACGCGTAAAGGTCTTTCTCTGTATACAAACACTCACTAATAAATACTACAGTAGCCCTGGACAGTTTAGAAACTTTATAACATACACGAGATTAGTCAACATCAGTGATTAAGCATGTATGTCCACTTCTGCCTGCTGACTGTTACTCTGCATTCACCAGATTTTCATCTCATCACCCCTCATCACTCATCACACGTAGACGTTTCTGACCTGTGGTTACTGTGGCTTAACTGATGCCAGTTGTACTAAGAGTAAGGGTGTGAAAAGACATCATCACAAGAGTATTTAGTAGCTGAAGGCTACTCAGCAACAATGCCAGTTCTGGCATGGATGTTGTTGGAACATTGTGGCTGTGGATGTAGCAGGAGGAGAGGATGCAGCGTGGCTATCAGAATGTGGCTTTATTGACAAAACTCCAGAAAGAAACGTGACAACAGTACATGACTCTGAAGACATACATCCATGCACATTCAATGACTGACAAGGGACTCAGAAACATGAGGGAGCTACGTAGTACACTTAATTAAATATGTTATGACGTGACAGGGCTGTACAGTGACATGATGTAACTGGGGGTGGAGACAAGATCAAGACACGTAAACAAGACATAAACAATCAAGCAGATGGAGACAAGGACAGCACCTGTGAAATGTAAACAAATGCACATGGCAAACGTAAACAAACAGAACTCGTTGGCAAAGACATGGACGAGGCAGAGGCATGGGGTATGACAGCTGTGATTTACTGATCTACTGATCTACTTCAGGCTGTTAATTCTAACCACACTCAGCAGAATTCACATCAAATTCTAAACATTCCAAGCATCTTTTTGTTTTTATGTCCCAAGACAGCTGTAAAGACACTTCTGAAAGTCTTGAGAAGGAGAAGGAACCAAAAATGGGGGCTTTAAGTGTCTGAGCAGACTAAAGAGCTGACACTAGTTTATAATGTGACTGCTTCAACTTATCACATTATTTACTTTTCCAAGTTCACTGTTATCACTGTTGTGCATCTGTATATGTCTAATAAAAGCACACTTTGATAGGACTGGAGCAAGGTTGCTGTAATAAGCTCACCTTGTGGAGTGTGTGTACTCAGAGCCTGCCAAAACACACGTCTTGCACTGGCCTGCATGGCTCAAAGTCTTCTCATATGAGAATGGCTCCTTGTTTGCCGGCACAGGGAAATGGCATGCATCCCAAAAGATGTGGCCCACATCTTGCACCCGGGAGCGGTCGGCCCAAGTGCCGTCAATCAATGCAGCAAGTGGCCCAAATGAAAAAGGGGGATGAGGGCCAGATGTGGGCCAGAATAATTTTGCTATCTGTGCAGCGTCTGCAGTTTGTGTTGTTTTGGTGATTATTTGGTGACTTTTTTTTAATCCAAAGTCATAAATTTATTTTTTATCTCGTTTTTAAAAACTGTTATTGTTTGAGAGCTGAGACTTTCACCATCACTAAAATGGACTTGATTGACAGAGCTCATTAGCTTAGGCTCTGCAGGATCAGGGTTTATATAGTTTAGGTTAATAACAGATGTTACAGAATAACAATAAAGTTCAGATAAAATGTCATTAAGGAGACGTCATGTAGTCTGAAAGGTTTTATCTTTGTTAAGTAAGTCTGGTCCTGCAAAAACAACCCATTTCATATTCACTGTTTTTGTGATGTCACAAAAACCAAAATATTAACACATAATCTACACCTAATCAGCCTGCAGGGGTTTAGCTCCACCCATTTACATTAAAGTGTTTAAAGTGTTAATTTCAGTGCAAGTCAATTAATTAATTATGATTGTTTTTAGTTTCATACCAATAAAAATTCCTAAAAAAAATGTTGGATATGAAGGATGATGTTAAGAGTGTTATTGTCATTTTGTTGATATGATTTAAATATAATTACAGAATTAAATTGTTAGGTAATGAGTGATAGTTAACATTCATTTTGTATTTACTGGTTTAAATGTGTCCAAATTTCTTTAATAATAAAAGTAATAATAATAATAATATGTTACACTTATATAGCGCCTTTCACAAACCCAAGGACGCTTTACAATCAGTGGGAGGAGAAAAATAAAATAAAAATAAGTAAAAAATAAAATAAATAAATAATAAAAATAAATAAATAAATAAATAAAATAATAATAATAATAATAATAATAATAATAATAAAAAATTCACCAAACCAATGGGAAGAGGGGGGGAATTAAAGAGAATGAAAAGTGGTAGAGAAAAGGTAAGTTTTAAGGTTAGTTTTAAATATAGGAAGAGAGGGAGATAGTCTAAGAGAGAGAGGCAAGGTATTCCAGAGGGTAGGGGCAGAAACACTGAAGGACCTGCCAC
>BRDA01068860.1:0-11260 GCA_036984385.1 Crenuchus spilurus
TAAAATATTGACATTTGCCATCTCCACATCATTGTATTCAGTTTTTATTCACAATTTGTATAGCGTCCCAACTTTTTTGGAATCCGGTTTGTAGACTCATTTTCCATTTTAGCTCCACTGAGCATAGAGGTGCACGTTGTAGTTCTACAATTACAGAGTGTAGTCCATTTGTTTCTCTGTATACTTTGTTTACCCTGTTATTCAATAGTTAGGACCTCCACAGTACCACATTAAAGCAAGTGAACCATTCTATGTGACACTGATATGGTGGTGGTGTGTTAGAGCTGCTGAAGATTTTAAACACTGTGTCCATGCACTGTCCACTCTATTAGACACACCTACCTTGTTGTTCCACCTTGTAGATGTAAAGTCAGAGACAGTAGCTCATCTGTTGCTGTACTGTCAGCAGTGACACTGAGTTTAAAAACATCAGCAGCTCTGCTGTGTCTGATCCACTGATACTAGCACAGCACACACTAACATGCCACCACCACGTCAGTGTCACTGCATTGCTGAGAATGATATACCTGATGTGGTGGTCCTGACTATTGAAGAACAGGAAATACAGAAAATTAGATGGACTACAGTCTGAAAATGTAGAACTACAAAGTGCATCTATATGGTCAGTGGAGCTAAAAGAGATCATGAGTGTATTTAATGTTATTGGTGTAAATATATATATTCTTTTTTCTCATTTAACCATTTATCATTTTATATTTTGTACAGCACACATAAAAAGACTTGCATATGTACACATACAGTATATACTCTCTCTCTCCCATACATACCACACACACGGCTAATTCTTTTCAGTTTTATCTCAAGAGTGAACATACTGATATGTCATCTGTTTCTGGTGTCTTTGGGTGTGTGTGTGTGTGTGTGCGTGTGTGTGTTTTACAGTCACAGTTCATCTAAGCTGCTGTAAGTAGCATGATATGTTTAAATTCTCTAGACCACCGACCTTGGACGTGTGGTCGTCATCTGAAATCTGAGATACTTTTTTATTTAAAAAATAAATAAATTAACCAATGTACATACAGTCAATTACATTTAGTATCTGTGTGTGTGTGTGTGTGTGTGTGTGTGTGTGTGTCTGTCTCTGTCTGTGTATGTGATCTACAATACCAAATTGTCTGAAAGCAGGTCCTGTTGAGACACAGGCAGAAACTTGTCCAGTCTGTCCATGTACAGATAGCACTTGTCCCAAATCTTTACCACCACTGGCCTTCCGAAAGTCCCGTTTCTGAATTGCAAGCAGGCCTTTTTGATAACAGCTGACGCTGACCGGTTGACAGTACCCCTCAAGAGACTGAAGTGTCCTAAAGGGTGAAATTGCATGCTTTAGATAGTAGTTCCCATATCACAGCTTGTACTGCCATGGTACCTTGTCTTCCTTTTGATCAGTCTTGTTGATGTGCTCACATTTTTAAATTGTTGCATGTTTAGCTTTCTGCTTGCATACAGTTGGAATTATCACCAATGGGTACAAGCTGCTGCCTATAGATCCTACATTCCCCTTTTTCTATAATACGTAGACCCTCCATAGGCCTTGTTCAGTAATGCTAAACAGCTTTGTTCTTGAGTACTGTAGCCATAAAAGGAAAAGGAAACCTTTAATAGAAGGAAAATGGCTTTACAGCATGGACATGATTAAGTGCTCCACTAAGGGGGTGTGAGACTCCTGCACGAATTTGTTGTTCATTGAATTTCATTGGCCCGAATTTTAACTTAGGCGACTATATGATTTCATTCAGATTTATCGATATCGACTTCTGATCTACTTCACTTGGGCCGGGGGTGAAGTAACTGTGTGAATCATGCAGCCTGTCTGTCAGTTCACTTTTCATGAGTCATTTAAAGCCGGTTTTAATGTAGCAGTCTGAAAGAGGGAGGAGCAACTTTGCCTAGGAGTGAGTGGGGCCATTTGACAACCCAAGGGCAATCCCTCACACTGACATCTACCTGCTCCTTCTCTCCACCTCTTTTTTCCAGGAATCTATTGACTGTTCGTCTCCTGAACAATAGCTCCTAGGTGTGATCAGAGTCTAGGTCATCGTTGTACTGGCCAATAGGTGGAGTTCTGTTAATGTCTAGATTTTCACTGGTGGAAAGGTATTTGGAGTGGTCCAGTGCAGACATAATGGATGGGTATTTAGACTGGTCCAGGATGAGAATGTCAGACTCCAGGGTACTGCTACTGGCCACTTGTTTGGGGTAGTCTAGAGTGGTAGCTGACTGACTGGGTTTGTCCAGGGTGCCAGCAATGGTCAGCTGTTTGGTATGGTCAAGAGTGGTTGTGTTAGCTGAGTACTTGGACTGGTCCAGTGTACTAGGAACAGTCAGCTCTTTGGGGTGGTCCAGGATGCTCATGTTAGTTGAATGTTTAGAGTGAGTGAGGGTGAGAGGGTTGGCTGCATGTTTAGCTTGGTCTGGGTTACTGAAGCTGGTTGAGTGTTTGGATTGGTCCAGGGTGTTAGTAATAATGAACTGTTTGGGATGGTCTGATGTACCTAGCTTAGCTGCATTGGACTGATCTAAAGTACCAACAATGCTCAGCTGATTGGGATGATCCAGTATCCCAAGGTTAGCCAAGTGTTTGGATTGGTCCAGTGTACTAGCAATGCTAAGCTGCTTGGGATTGTCCAGGGTACCAGCAATACTGAGCTGTTTAGGATTGTCCAGGGTACCAGCAATGCTGAGCTGTTTAGGATTGTCCAGGGTACCAGCAATGCTGAGCTGTTTGGGATGGTCTAGGGTACCAGCAATGCTTAGCTGTTTGGGATGGTCCAGGGTACTCATGCTTGCTGAATATTTGGACTGGTCTAAGGTACCTGCAATGGTTAACTGTTTGGAATGGTCTAAGGTACCCATGTTAGTTGAGTATGTGGACTGGTCCAAGGTACCAGCAATCATCTGCTGTTTGGAATGGTCCAGCATGCCCAAGTTAGCTGAATGTTCAGAGTGGTTGAGGCTGAGAGAGTTGACTGGGTGTTGGTCCAGGTTATCCATGATGGCCAGGTGTTTGGACTGGTCCAGGACACAAGTAATGTTTGGGTGTCTGGTGTAGTCCAGGTGTCCCATGATGGTTGGGTGTTTGGGATGTTCCAGGATGCCTGTCATGCTTGGGTGCTTGGAGTGGACCCGACCAATTTCCTCTAGAGCACTGGCCAAGGAATCCAAGTCTCCTCTTTCCTGGTGCTGAGCTTCCCACAGGCAGAGGATCACAGCTGATGGACTCTTTTGTTGTGCAAAATAACCCAGGTTTCTATGAAGAGATGGAGAAGAGTCAAAACATATAAAATAGGAAAATACAGCTGACAGAGACATTGCAAATGAAAGCAAGGCACACCTGACAAACAAAGGTCTGGTTTAAGATCCTCGGCCACAATTCCAATAATATTTTATGAGGGTGAATAAAAATGACAGAAGCTTTCATAATTAGCTGTGACCCATGAATGCACTGCTATCTTCACCTCTTCAAGAAATGTGAATCTCTGTCATCTTATGGCTTTTTTCAGGGGGACCTAGAAATCTGGGAGCACCAATTTTCCATCTGATGGTTGATATTTGAACTTTTTCTTGGTGGGTGATTGAGGATGTTTCTGGATCATACTCTGCCACTTACTCTCAGCTTTGCAGTGATGAATCCATGTCTTGTCACCAGTAATAATTTTTTTAAAGAAACATTTCCTTTTCTTATAGTATTGGCTCAAATTTTGTTCACAGATGTCCAAACACATTTGCAAAGAATCACAACATGCTTCTCTTTTTGTGCAGATCATAAGTGCGGAGGCAATTTTTTGTTGCAGTGCAGTTATAACTGAACTGACGTAACACATTCTGAACTGAAAGTGAACTAGTAATTTGTTGATAAGACATTGCAGACAAATGAAATTTTAATATGACTAAAGTGCAAGTAATTTTTCATTCACCCTTGTAATTTCTATTACAGAGTGTTTACTTTTTGGGGAGGAACTAAACATCTTGCAGTTATGTCCTTCCTACCAATTAAAGACTCATGTAGCAAACAAACTATTGTGGATACAACCAGAGCAAAGAAGTAAACAGCTGGTGCTTAAAATGGAAAAGTGGACATAGATGTCCCAGCCTCTCAGTTGCTAGGCAGGGTTATGTCCAAGCATTTGCAGTGTGGTAAGAGTCCAAAACAAGAACTCAATCACCTTGAAATTTAGAGAATTCAGAATGCTATCCAGGTCATCTTAAATAGGAAAACTGTCTTTCTCATTGGATAATGCACCACTTTTTGTGGTGGCATGGCACACCTTATTATACAGCTGCCACAGTTTCTTTACCTTCTGGTGGCTATGCTCTGCTCTCTCATCCTCTCAGAAAATAAGGTAGATGTTTCACCATTCTTGTAACTTTTTTCAAAATGACTTCTCACATGTTTGGACAAAATTTCAGTTAAAACATTTGCTCTCCTCCTCTCCTCATGTGCTAATTTTTGTAATTTTTCTTCTATATTGTTTAAAGGGTGAAGACAGCCTGTCTCATCTTCCTGCAATTGGTCTGAAAAGTCCAAACCATCCAAAAAAGTATTTTCACAATTCAAACAAAACATTACAAGTTTAATTAACAAATTTATATTAAATCATAACTTTATCACTTAGTATAACTGCAAGTTCTAAAGCTCTAGCAGCAAATGAGCACACTACAACAATGTAAATGAAATTAAATGAATGAAAAACCACTGTAAAAGAGAAGAGCACTATGGAATATCACAATAATAACTTAACAAAGCAGTGCAGGTAGGAGCAGAAGAAAGCTAAAAGTGGATGGCTACATTTTTCAGGCCTCCTCCAGACTGAGATTGTGTTTGAATTGGAAAAAGAGCATCTGGATCAATAAAGCAGACTTGGTCTAGGATATAGAGGGGCAGAGGGCATAGGAAGCTAGTGTCACACAGGAATTGCAATGTAAACAATCCCTATTCTTTCCACACAGGCTCCACAGGGACTGTTGAAATCAATGATCCCCTCTATACATGGCCTACTCCAGCTTCCAGTCTGCCTCCAGCAGGGGGCATTGCTTGATCGGTGGTCGCCATCTTTTCTGGCTTTCCAGGTAATTGCCCTCTTTACTGCATAGCCGCTCCCTCACGTCCCGGGGAGCTAATTGCAGAAATCCGCTTAACAAGACGTTTCTCATTACACACTGCCTACGGCTGCTGCCGCCTAGAAAATACCCCTAAATCCTTCCTTCTCCTCCGCAGGCTCAGAAAGCACACGTATCTCTCCTGGAAGAATGTGAAGAAGCAGCCAGCCCTCCTCACCTCTAAAAACAGTTCGATTTGACAGCCACTGTTTGATGTAGCCCAAAGCTACGACACACACTAAAATCCTCTGAGAACCTGAGACGTCGGCGTCCGGTGTTTTCTCCCAGCTGCAAAACACAAATGGCTGTCGAGAAGACGGGCAAATGAATGGTTTGTGCAATTTTCTAACTGATGATAGCTTCTGAAAACAGCAAAGCGGCAGCTGTCAGACTGCCACATGGTGGAATTTGGCTAAAAGGGAACAGATGACAGAAAGCCCAGGATGTGAGCCTGTGGAGGATATTCCAGAATTCTTGTATGAGCAGCATTGTCAATTAATGAGAATGAGACACATATTCTACAACATCCTCTTTATATTATTTACTGTTAAACAACAATCCAGTCCACAAGGAGAGAACATCTGGAACCAAACCTAGACCTTCAAAGTAGTTTATGACATGTCAATTACTTAAAAAAATGTATTGATATTCTGATACAGCCTTGGTAGTTTAGCCTGGTAACATGGTGGCTTAGTGGTTAGCATGTTCGTCTCTCAGGGCTGAAGTCTTGGGTTAGCCTTGATAGTTTAGCATGGCGACACGGTGGCTTAGTGGTTAGCATGTTCACCTCTCAGCGCTGAGGTCTTGGGTTTGAGTCCCCATCTGAGTGGAGTTTCCATGTTCTCCCCGTGTCTGTGTGGGTTTCCTCCGGGGACTCTGGTTTCCTCCCACAGTCCAAAAACATGGAGGTCAGGTGAATTGGTTACTCTAAAAATGACCCTGGTGTGTGTGAATAAATGTGTATGTATGTATGCCCAGATATGGTTGGCACTCTGGTCTGGGTGATCCCCCTGGTGCTGGATGCAGTCCTCCAGGTGGATGGTTGCTTCTGGTTGAGAGTACACTGTGTGCGACTGGCTGCCGCCTCTCGCTGGAGTGTGTGTAAATGGAGTGTGTTGATTGTAAAGCATCCTTGGGTATCTAGAAAGGCGCTATATAAGTGTAACATTCATTCATTCATTCATTTAAGTTGATTTTTGGGTACTCTAACGATATACAGTATATACACATGAGGTTAAGTCAAAAATGATCAACAATTGTATTGATTTTTAATCAGTTTTTAGAAAAGACAAACAGATTATTTTTCAACAACAACAACAAGCTTTCATCTTTCATCATATTCCCTCATTAAAACATGTTTTTGGCTGATCTCTGAGCCACAAATTCACCACTCTCTTCACCTCTTCATCATGTGAACCTCTGTCCTTTAATGTCTTCTGTCAGAGGACCCAGAAAACTGTCAGCATCAATTTTCCAGCTGATGACTGACGTTTGAACTTTTCTTGGTGGGCGATTGAGGATGTTTCAAATCCTTACTCTCAGACTCACAGTGATGAATCCAAGTCTTCTCACCAGTAATGAAAGAAACTTTCAGCTTCCTTACAGTAGCCACATTTAGTTTACAGATGTTCAAATGCATCTGCAACGAGTCACTGCATGCTGCTCTTCTTTTGTGCAAATCATAAGATGGGCAGTCAATTCTGTTGCGCTGCATTCATAAATGAACTGACATAACATGTTCCATCATGCACTGCTCCTGCACAGCCCTAATAAAGTTACAGCAAGTTTACTGGAACAAAATAAATAAGTAAATATAAATATTCTAGAAAACTTGACAGATTAAATGTTCTAAGAACCAAATTTGTAACATTCAGAAAATGTTCTACCAACCAAATACTGCTAGCTGGGTAAACAATGCAATGTATTAGTGGAAAATCACTGATGGCTAACTGAGAGTGACGATTATGCTTGGTGTACTGGACCTGGAGATGGGCTCAAACCACTGACCTTTGCCGCCAGAGATGATGCCACTGCAGCACAGACCGCTGTCTGTAAACAATTCAATTATATCCTTATAGATAGAAAATGTAGGAAATGTTAAATAGGAACATGGTAAAAAAAAGAAATCCCACATTGGCTATTATTTTGAGCTTCTTTTCTTTACAGCTCTCTTTTATTTTATTTTTGTTTAAAACACTCTTATGTTTTCTTTCCTTTTTTGTTCTCCTTTGCATAATTTCACGTGGAGCTTCTATTCTTCTTTTCTTTTATATGGAGTTATTTTTTCCTTCTAGGCTTATTTCTCTTTTGTTTCATATTCCTTTTCTGAAGCCATACTGGTCACCCCTCTCCGAAGGGGCAGCATTCTGCTTGGGTTTGGCAGGGGTTTATATTCTCAGTCCCCCAGCTGTGCACAATTTGCCCCAGTGCATTGTGGGAAATGGAGGTTCCATTACAAGTGTACCACTGTTGTCCCCTGCTGGTAGCAGGCAGTGCTGCATGACCTCCTACACAAACACACCTATCCACACTGAGAACAGACCATATGGAAAGGGTGTTATTCTGCATGTGCTGCCTTAATGAGAATAACTCTGAGCTCTCAAATCAGAAGGTAGGCAGATTGTGTGTGTTTGTGTGTGTGTGTGTGTGTGTGTGTGTGTGTGTGTGTGTGTGTGTGTGTGTATATGCGTGTTAACAAGCCTCACCTGTCTATGTGCAGCTTCTGAGCTAGGAGCTGCCAGTCCTTGCCCTTGGCGTTGGCCGTGTCGAAGGTGGCGCAGATGCGCTGGCGGATGGAGAGAGGGATTTTGAAAGCTCTGGCGCCTGTCTGAGCAGTGATGGTACAGTCTGACTGAGTGAAGAATGGCACCATTTCTTTTTGGCTCTGAAAGAAACCACACGGGGCAGGAAAAGGGCAAGGGTTAAACTGGCATTTAGAAGGCACCATTGAGGAACTCACAGGGCCTCATGGGCCTCCAGAGAATGCGTAATGATATCTGGTAACTAAAAATTGCATTTAGGTTCTTGTTTATTTAACAGAATGTTCATGCTTGTTGTCTTTAAACTCTGCAAGTATGGAATTAATGCTTGTACTTCATTGTTACTTTTTGGTAATATGTTCAATCTAATCACAGCTCTATACCACAATTCTATTTGTTAGGACTTTAGGAGGTGGACAGACGGCTTTACATTAGTTCTTCAATTAGCTACTGTTCTTCAAAGGTCAAGACCTCTACAGGACCACCAGACCTGAGTTTTTAAACACTTTGACCCCTCAGTGGCACAACTACCTTGTTGGTCCATCTTGTAGATGTAAAGTCAGAGACAGCAGCTCATCTGTTGCTGCACAGTTTGTGTTGGTCCTCTAGTCCTTTATTGGTACTCACAGGATGCTGTTGACTGATTGGTGGACTCTTGGTCCAGCTGTGTCTGGTGAGCTGTGTCTGATTCACTCATATACACAATAACACACCACCATCACATCAGTGTCACTGAGAATTATCTACCTGCTCTGGGCGGTCCTGACCATTGAAGAACAGGGTGAACAAAGTATACAGATGAACTACAGTCTGTAATTGTACAACTACAAAGTGCTGTTCAAGTGGACAGTGAGTGGAAATACAGTTACAGGGTTTTCATGAAGTGGCTGATTGGTGTGTAAGTGTGTGTCCATGTCTGTTTCATACCTCAGCCACAGTAGTGTAGACCTGCAGAATCTGCTCCTGACCTTTGACCTGTCGGACACTGATCTTGCAGGAGAGCTGATTGGCTGCCTGGCTGAAGCGCTCGAGGGTGAAGGCACACTGCAGAGGAGACTGATTACTGCCCCAAACCTGAGAGAAGCCAAACTCCTACAGAGAGAGAGTCAGTGGTCAATTTTCTCAAAGGAACAGTCAAAAAATATTTACGCACCAGCACATTTGATATCAATCCACTTTATTATTATTATTATTATTATTATTATTATTATTATCCATCATCCATCCATTATCACACCCGCTTTATTATTATTATTATTATTATTATTATTATTTGTTGTTGTAGTTGTTGTTGTTATTATTATTATTATTAATTAATTAATTTATTTATTTTATTTTTTTTTTTTTAAGTGCTGTCGACTCTGACTCCTGGTGACCATATGGATGGTATTTCTCCAAAACATCCTGTCTTCTGTGTGGGTCTTCAGGCTTCTTAATGGCTTGTTCATGATTCCTCTGATTGTATCCATCCATCTTGTTGGTGGTTCTCTTCCAACTGTTCCAGCATAACTGTCTCAACAAGTGTTCTGCTTCTTCTCATAATCTGTCCAAAATAAGAGCTCTTCAGTTTGGTTATCTGGGTTGAAAGCTGAGCTTAGATTTAGACAAGGATCGATTTATCTGTCCAAAATTCTCTCAAAAGTCTCCAACACCAAAGTTCAAAGGCATCAATATTCTTCCTGTCCTGCTTTTTTATTGTCCAGCTAAAGAACCACGAGAATCGTAAACTGAAAAAATCATCAGCTTACCTGAAACCACGTCTTCAATAAATGATTCACCCAGAAATAACCTTGATTAAAGTTATCCTCTTACCTCAGATGCAGTCGAGACATGTTTGGAGTCCAAATCTGGCCTCTTTATTTTAGAACTGTGAGGCTAACAATGCTAACAAACTCTAGAAATCAATAGACATCTAAGTAGCTCAGGTGTTTATGACAAAATATGCCAACAAAACACATCCATCCATGCATTTAACAACACTAAACAAGTTGTTCTTTAGCTGTGCTGAAAGATTACCAAACCAATATCTCACAGCCTGGTGGTTAGGGACCGAGCCTTGTGGCAGTCCAACTCCTGGCAGGACATGACTGAAGTGCCCTTGAGAAAGGCACATAACCCCCAACTGCTCCATGGATAGTGGCTGCCCACTGCTTCACGCATGTGTGCTCACTGCCCTCTAGTGTGTGTTTCACTGCATGGATGGGTTAAATGTGCTCAGGTTCCTCTGTGCGCAAGCACATTGGTCAATTATTGTGCACTTACT
This sequence comes from Crenuchus spilurus, assembly GCA_036984385.1. Taxonomy (NCBI): domain Eukaryota; kingdom Metazoa; phylum Chordata; class Actinopteri; order Characiformes; family Crenuchidae; genus Crenuchus; species Crenuchus spilurus. The sequence goes on from BRDA01068860.1 coordinate 10,141, forward strand.
GTGTACTCAAATTTAACCCTGCATTCACACTGGCAACAAAGCAGCACAACCAAATGGCCAGGCATCATTCATTTTTGATGAGAGCTGGCAATTTATGATGACATGAGGCATTGCAGAGTCAGCGACATGATAACGTTGGGTTTATGCAAACCAGGGGGGAGGACATGTGGTGATTACCAATGTGAATCAAGCAGGGTGGTATATGCTTTACGGTTACACCTCTTTTTGGCTCCTATCTAGATTTGTGTTTACTATAGTGAGGGAAGAGAAACTGTCTGTTTTTTATGATGTATCTTTGCAAATATATTTGGACAAAAAATATATGCTTCTACAGTATTTCTGAAGATGATGAGGTTTGGGATGAGTGTGATTAGGGTGCATTAACCCTATAAAGCCAAGTGTATCATATTTGATACATAGGTGAGTTTTTTAGACCTCTACATTGTAAGCGTGATAATTTAATCATGAATGATCTTACACCATTTATTACTGTATACATATTCAGATTTACAGTGCCACTTTAAAAAATGTTGTATAGCTTATATTCATTGAGTGTAAAGTGACATATGTTGATTAGTATGGCTTATAGAAATCCTGTGTCTCAAATGATTAGCAAATCACATGTGGAATTTGAGGATATGACTATTCAGACAGTATAAATACTGCATATAGCTGTGTCTAAAAGGTCCACTTCTTATTCACTGATCACTAGTTAGATTACTAGTTAGAGATGTATAGTGTAGCAGTGAGAGAGACACAAGAGAATTCTTACACTGGAAGACTTACACTGGAAACAAATCATCTTGACCTTTTGCCATACAAATATATATAAATTGTAATAATTTATAATTTTACTTAATAAAAGAAGCATCAACAGTGGAGGCTACTGGCAACATCAAAATCTCCAACACTTTTGAGGTATATTTACGTATTTTGTTCTAATGTAGTTTGACTATAAATGCAAATCAATACAGATCAATATAAATAATTGTTGATGCTACAGTTACTTCCATGTTACCATTTAGTCATCCATCCATCCATTATCAACCGCTTTATCCGGGGCCGGGTCGCGGAGGTAGCAGTCTGAGCAGGGAAACCCAAACCTCCCTCTCCCCAGACA